>JAPJBO010000282.1:0-248453 GCA_030068145.1 Diplonema papillatum
CGGTCATTCCTTACCGTTTCAGCGAGATGAGTTCGTTGCTCAGAGTCTCCACCACCAAATGGGGCCGATTGCAACCCACGCGTTGTTTGGCCTTGCTGAAAAACGACTCAGCTACGTTGCTGTTGTAGCGACTATGTGTGTGGACCAGCGCCAACACGTCAATGGCTCTCTGGTTGCCTTGTTCTTTTAGGGTTGCGAATACTCCGGTCCAGGCGTTCCACCCCAAGTCCTTGAACTGAACGGCAAGAATTTTTATGTCTTGCCAGTCCTTCTGTACGGAGCTCGCTTCAAACCTCCCGACGAAAGCAGCCAAATAGGCGTACTCTTCGTTACCGTACGCCTTCAAGTCGGCTCCGGAGAGCACCTGCATTTTTTGTACGTCAAGAATGAGAGAGAGAGCGACGGCGTGGTCATCCTTCTTTATCTTTTCCTCGACGGCTTCGAGCGCCTTCGCGACCTTCGCCAAGCGACGTTTGTTTTCGTTGCCATCGGTCATCCCTTCGATGGCCATACGAGCTCGGCTCAACCGAAACTGCAAATGCAGAACGGTGGGCTCTTGATGCTGCGAGGCCAGCGAGATATTGCGCAACATCCTTAGTACAGGGTACCACTGCTGGAACTGCTGAGCCCTGCGCTCCTTCCCAAAAACGCCAAGCAGCTCCTTTCGCTTCGCTGCGAGGTTATCCTTACCCTTCTTGGCATCCGCGGAGTGCCAGTCCCGCGAGCGCTGTTCCAGAAACATCTTCCAGAGTGGCCACAATGCAGCGGCCTTCTCCCACAGACGAAAGGTTTTTGGCAACCACCGAATAGAGCAATGGAGGGATGGTTTGGGACCCGCAGCAAAGCCTTGCAGCTTAGCGAAACGCCTGAGTCGGCGATAAAGCTTTCCGGACGTTCGCAAGTTCGCCTCCATCGTAAGAATTGCTTCCGTGATTTCTTCAACAACGGATGAATCGAAGGCTCGCTCAAGTTCGGTCTCCAGTCGGTGCGAAAAGTCCGGAACACGGGCACACTGAGGGTTGAAATCTTTCTTCAACAAACCGTATACCCCTGTGATGTGCCCCGCTAGATTCGATCCCGAATCACTGCAGGTTGCCGTTATCTGCTGTGCCGCAACGCCGAAATCTGCAAGCATCGCACGAGACTTCAAGAAGATGGTGTTGCCATCTGTATCGTCGGAAGCCTCGAACCCCACGAGTCCCAAGGCAGTTTCTTTAACTGCGCACAACGATGAGACGAAGTAGCGTAGGATAACTACATACACCTCCATCTGCATTGCGTGCTTCAGTGTCGTTCCGTCCAAGATCAGCACAAAGGAGCTCGATACACTTAGTTCCTTGGCGATGCGCACTTGTGCGATGGAAGCCCAGATGCCCACCATTTCCGAGACGTGTGAAGTGGTGTTGTACTTCTTGGGTATATCAATACCCCGCAATCGGTCGGCTCTTATCTGCCGCACGGAACTTCTGTGAGACACTCCTTCCGTTGAATGCCTCCGCAAAGTCGGCATTGCCCAAGCTGCCGCCCTCCGTAACTCCTTTGTCGTGCCAGCCTGACCTGGCCAGCGGCAGTTGGGGAGTCGGTCGCTTGACCTGCCAGCCATGCAGGAGGGGGGGGGGGGGGGCCCCCCCCCCCCCCCCCCCCCCCCCCCCCTGACCGCGATCCGTAACATGTAACAGCCCTTAATAAGCACCCTGGGGGGGGGGGGGGATGTTTCATGTTTTGGCAGAGGGGGGTATAGACTGGGAAGAAGAGCACACCGATCTCCAAGTTGGCAGACTGCTGCTGGCGGAGCGCGACGGCCTCCGCCGCCGTGGCTTTTACGGCTGCGTCGGATGGTGTTTGCGCGGGGGCTGTCAAGGCTACTTTGGCCTTCTCGCCAAGCAGCTCTCTCACAGCCCAGTCGTTGCCTTCATCATCGTCGTCTTCGGGCTCTACGACTACGTCCCTCGCAACCGATTGATCGCCACCTTGATTCTTCTCCTGCAGCCCTGCCTGGCCGTGCTTCAAACCATCCTCCCCCTTGGCTTCGGACTCACCCCGAAGTTGCGGCGTCGGCATCATCGAAGAAGACCTATCCACGGACCCGTGTTCCTCCGACGGCAAATCGCCGAACATGCCTTCGAAAGGTGCTTCTATAAAAAGGTCGTCCATATTTTCTTCCGTCGGCTGCTGATTCGACGCGTCGTCGTTGCCGGCTTTGAAGGAGCCGATGATGTGGATGCCCGTCCCAGCGAGGCGGCTGCGAGTGACCTCGCGCTCTTGGGCCTCTCGGGCTTGCCGTGCCTTGCGCTCCTTTTCGAGGTGCTTGCGTTGCTTCATCGTGTCGTACTCTCCTTTGCCCTTCCCGAGCAAGATGCTCCCGATGGCCTGCAGAACCTTCGCCGACACCCGCGATTCGAGCAGCTTCGCTGTGGGGTATTGAACGGGGTTTTGTGGCGAGTGAGCAGGTATCCGGCGAGTGAGCAGGTATCCGGCGAGTGAGCAGGTATCCGGCGAGTGAGCAGGTATCCGCCTAAAAAAAAGCCTCAAACCTTGCAGGTGGAAAACGAACCGTGAACAATATTACTACGCGGCAACGAATCTTTGCCAAAGGGACAAGAAACCGATTGAATCGGACATGTATTCTGGTTAAACCGCTGCCAACGTTCGTTTTTTTCCCGACGGCAGCAAGTGTCAGACCAGCCCACCCGACATTGCAGTTGTTTTCTTTAGGCAGCGTACGCGTTCAGGTTTAACCGCTGCCAACGTTCATTTTTTTCCCGACGACAGCAAGTATCAGACAGCCCACCCGACATTGCAGTTGTTTTCTTTAGGCAGCGTACGCGTTCAGGTTCGCTGCCAACGTTTATTTTCAGCTATCCTGAGGGAAACTTCAGAGTGAACCAGCTACTAGATGGCTTTCGCCCCTATACCCAGCTTTGACGAGCGATTTGCACGTCAACACCGCAACGGACCTCCACCAGGGTTTCCCCCGGCTTCGTCCTATCCAGGCATAGTTCACCATCTTTCGGGTCCCAACAAGTGTACTTAACCTCAAATCCCTTTCCTATAAATCAGGATCGGGCTGTGCTGCGTCCTCAAGGATTGGCACATCTCCCTTTCAGTGCGGCTTGTGGGTTTGACACCCTAAGCCTCGCACACGTGTTAGACTCCTTGGTCCGGCAACAAGTATGCTCACTGAGGAGGTGGTTACTGGTTGTCGCAAAAATCAAAGCTCCGTCCAAGGCACGGCGCATAGCGGGGCTCTGCCCGCCTTACCTTTTTTGTCGTTTCAATTTGAATGGTTTCAACTTCTTCTTGCTCGAGTCGGGCCTCCCATAGATGAGAGGCCCTCTTTCCTGGACAAGACGGCCGCCTTCTTTCAAAGGACACGAAGGGGCCCGCTAGGGCCACCGAGTGCGGGTTTGCGGAGACAGAATCACCTCCCACAAGGCAATTCCTTAAGGAAAACATCAGAAACCCCGACCCTGAAAGGACCCTGCGCACACCTTTGCTGAGGCTCGACTCGCTGGGCAGCGAGCTCATCTGCGGGATGTCGTCCTCGGTGTCGCCGTGGACGGCGAACGTGAAGACGGTCCGGCCGGGGGTCAGCACGCACCGGGTGGCCTGCCGCGCCTTTGCCGCCTCGTACACGGAGCGGCCGAGGGTGCTGCCGAAGACCAGGGCGGCGCCGTCGGCCGTCTCGGCTTTGAAGTCGTTCTTGGCGGCAAGGACGAACTTCTCGGCCAGCTGCCGCTTCCGCTCCTCCGCTTCCCGCGCTTTTTTGGCTTCCAGCTCGCCGATGCGCTCAACCTCCTTCTGGTAGAGCACCTCGTCGACTCCTTTGACCAGGTGCGTGTGCTTGAGGTCGCCTCCCAAGAACTTCGACTTGACGATTTCCTCCTTCACGTTCCGCTGCCGGTCGGCCGCTATTTTGTCCGGGTCCTCGGCTTCCGGGTTGGGGATCGCGCCCTCCTTCGCCACGATGCCCGCGTGCTGCGCGCGGACGGCGACCGGCGTCCGCAGCATCGGGGTGTTGTACGCGCCCGTCTTCACCGGGGTCGCCGCTTCGAGCAGGGACGTGAGCCCCGCGTCCTTGAGCAGCTTGTTGTCGTCGGCGTAGTCGGGGTTGAGTCCTTTGGCCCGCTCGGCCGCCCGGTTGCGGTACGGAGTCTCCCCCGGGGCCCCGCGCCAGCCGCCTTTCCCACCCGGGGTAGCCGCGGCGGCAGCGGACTCTCCGTCCGCCGAGCCGTCGGCGGCGGCGGCGGTAGCGTCCTTCTTCTTCGGCTTCTTCTCGCGCTTCTCCTTCCCGGCGGCCCCGGCGCCGCCGCCGCCGCGCTTGCCGCCGAACGTGACGGGTGTCGCTGCAGACGCTGCTGCTGGACCGCGAGACGGCGTCTTCAGCATCTCCTTGAAGTCGGACGCCTTGAACCGCCCAGGTGTTTGGAATGGGGTCGACATTGTGTTGTGTTGGCCGACGATCAACCGAAGTTGATGTGCAGTCTGGTGTTTTTCGTTCTCTTGCTCAGACCGCTTTTTGTGTGTTCAGTAAGTCGGTATTGTAGAGTCTCTACTGTGTATAGAGTTTATGGGAAAAAATATCTGCGAGTTGGAATCGCCTGTTTTCACGGGGGTCGCCGCCTCGAGCGGGGACGAGGGCCCCGCGTCCTTGAGCAGCTTGTTGTCGTCGGCGTAGTCGGGGTTGAGTCCTTTGGCCAGCTCGGCCGCCCGGGGTCTCCCCGGGGCCCCGCAGCCTGGGTTGCTTCTTTGAGGTAGACTTTCATTATGAAAGCTCTTGTATGCAAGGTGCGACATACCTTGGTGCGCACTTCGTCCAAACCTGTTTCTCCATCTAACTGGAGACTGGAGTGACAACAGTACGCCGCCATCGAAAAGTTTTTGTGCTCCAATTGCATTTGTTAGGACACAAAAATACTCGAGGGACTGCCTTGTGCTCATTTCGAAGGAGGCTAGAGGGGGAGAAAACAATACAACTACAAAGTGGGTCTTTTTTGTTGAACGCTTACGCCCGCCACTAAACCCAGATTTACCTGTGTTTCGTGTGGGCTACAGCACATTTACCTCCTTTGATCTATCGCAACTGGCAGTCTCCTCAAGCATTTCCTACAAAGCAGGTGCTTATACAAAAAAGAACGGGAAGCCAAAAAAGGGTCTGCAAAAAAAAATAAAGCTGGACGCATCTGATTCTCTCTCGCTGGGAGAGCTCGGCCGCTTTGCCCCCCCTGATCGTTTCCTTCTCTTTTATTTTTTGGCGCTTTCCTTCTTTCTCGCTTTATTTTCTGCAGGCCGCGCTGAGGGAAAAATAAATGCGACCCCCGCCCTGGCCCCAGCACTCGCGATGGAAGGAGGGGGCGGCGGTGCGTGCACGTGCTCGGATACGGTGGCTTTCAGCGTCTCCGGTCTGCATGTGTTGTTAACGTCTTGTCTCGAGAGCATTCATGGCGCTTCCTGCGTTTCGCAGCTCTCGGTTTAACCCCTAATCATAAACAGCCGACTGCTTGATTGCTGACTGCCGTAGGAGGAGGCACTGCGTCTTCGCAGTCGTATACGGGTTACGCGACGTGTTGTTAATTTTCCTTTCGCGTTGGTTCTGGGGAAGCTTCGGTCCGTACTTCGCTTGGGCTTCCCGGTACCTGCAATGCTGAAGAGAAGTATTCATCCAAAGCATCCAGACAACCCGTCCGCGGACGGCACGGCGAGTTTCTGATTGGAATTGGTGAGCTGGCGAACACCGGTGAGGGTTTTTGCGTGTTGCTCTTGCTGCTTCGTGTGGCGCTAGATCGTGTGAGGCAGGAAGATGGTGATCGCGTTCGCTATATGTTTTTTTTTTTTTTTTGCCGAGAAGCTCGGTTTCCTACGGCTTCGTTCCCTTCTTGGCCGCCTGCTTCCTCATGAGGTTGGAGAGAACCTCCCTCTTCTTCTTGCCGCGCGCGAACGAGCCCAATCGTCTCTTGCAGAATCGGAGGGCACGCTTCTCACGCTGCACCTTCAGCAACTCGCAGCACCGTCTCTCGTACGGGGTCAGACCAACGACCTGTTGTGTTGTGGTTGTGTGTTTGTGAGTGGGTCAGCTGTAGCTGGGCTACGTTGTGTTCGGCTGTGAATGAACTGAGACTGGCCGTACAACGTTGTGTTGAGTCATGTAACCGTAGCTATTCCAACTTGACGCGCCACAGGCGCTCAAGCTAGCTTGCGAGAATTGCGATGGGTGCGAGTAGTCGGGTAGATAGTCTTGGACTTGCAAGTGTGTCTTTGTGATGGGATGAGCTACTGTTGGGTTGCGTTGTTTTCGGCTATGATTGAACTGAGACGTACATTGTGATTGTGTTGGATTGTGGAAAACGTAGAGATTCCAACTCGACACGCCACAGGCGCTCAAGCTAGCTTGCGAGAATTGCGATGGGTGCGAGTTGTCGGGTAGTTAGTCTTGGACTTGCAAGTGTGTCTTTGTGATGGGATGAGCTATTGTTGGGTTGCGTTGTTTTCGGCTATGATTGAACTGAGACGTACAATGTGGTTGTGATGGATTGTGGAAAACGTAGAGATTCCAACTCGACACGCCAAAGGCGCTCAAGCTAGCTTGCGAAGTTTGCGATGGGTGCGTGCTATCGATTAGCTTCAGTCTTGGACTTGCAAGTCCATCAATGCCCGTTTTCAGCGAACGATGTGAACATACCTCCTGGACGACCTCACGGACGGCGTTCAGCTTCGTCTTCTGGAGGGCCTGCCTCTGGTGCGTCCTGATCGGGCGAACACGCTTGGTTGTCTTGTACCCGCTGTTGATACCGACACGCGCGCCGTTCGCCGACTTCGGCGTCTGTGTGTGGAAGGGAAAACAGATTACTGCAAGAAATGCATTTGCGATGGTCCGCTTTACGTGATTGACCGTCACAATCACGTAAAGCGGACTATCGCATAGACAATGCAGTTCCAGGGAATACGGGTGGCCCGGCTTCAGAACACCGATTCTGTTCAGAGGACTTGCAACTTGAAGATGATCGCATCGATATTGCTCCGGCGAGGGCCTTTTAAACACGGCCGGGGAGGCAGGAACCGGTAGGGGACAACAATATAGGCAAAAACGCGAAAGGACATACAACGGCCTTCGACTTCTTCATCTCGGCCCAGTGTGAGACCATCTTGCCTTCTTCCTCTTTATTCTTTTTTCCCCTGAAGTGTGTGCTGGTCGGTAAAATATGATCGAGGACAGCACCGCCGAATGCTGAAGGATGAATGATGGCACGACACGAACTCTGGTATCGCTAATCTTTGATTCGTTAGGGTTTCCTCGAGTCAGTCTGGATAGAGCGACAAGACCTCCGGATTTCTCTCATCATTTATTTCATTGGCAGCGGGCCGATGCATATTGCGTTCCCGCCACGTCTTTCGAGCACGTGCATGCCTTTCATCCGGAGGGGAGAGTCTTCGCTCGCGATGCCGCACAGGCTTCAAGATGGACTTTCGCAGCTCGGTTCCCATGCACTTTGCAACACAGATTTGACTTTGGCCCCTGCTCATCTAACGGGCATCCAACGGTTTGCCGTCAAGAAGTAACAGAGCAACCCAAAACTACACAACTCTGTTTCCTGTCGGATCACATTAGCCAACAGCCAACCCTCCCGTCGAAAAAGCAACGTCAGTGGATAAGCGTGCACCTCGTAGCTCAGGCTACTGAAGCAGCCCCACGTTGTGCAGCGACCGAACTAAGAAGAAGGGTAAGGCAGATGAAAAAGCAAGAGGAAGACAAAGAAAGGCTGATGACACACACATGACGACTCACCCGCGGAAACCTTCCTGTTCACGCTGAGACTCGCCAGCAGAAAAGGTCCACGAGCTGCTTACATCGCGTGCGGGCAGGGAAAAAAAAAGGAAAGATCGGCGACGCGCGCCTCTACGGCTTCGTTCCCTTCTTGGCCGCCTGCTTCCTCATGAGGTTGGAGAGAACCTCCCTCTTCTTCTTGCCGCGCGCGAACGAGCCCAATCGTCTCTTGCAGAATCGGAGGGCACGCTTCTCACGCTGCACCTTCAGCAACTCGCAGCACCGTCTCTCGTACGGGGTCAGACCAACGACCTGTTGTGGTTGTGTGTTTGTAAGTGGCTGTTGTTGGGTTGCGTTGTGTTCGGCTGTGAATGAACTGAGACTGGGCGTACAACGTTGTGTTGAGTCATGTAACCGTAGCAATTCCAACTTGACGCGCCACAGGCGCTCAAGCTAGCTTGCGAGAATTGCGATGGGTGCGAGTTGTCGGGAAGCTAGTCTTGGACTTGCAAGTGTGTCTTTGTGATGGGATGAGCTATTGTTGGGTTGCGTTGTTTTCGGCTATGATTGAACTGAGACGTACAATGTGATTGTGTTGGATTGTGGAAAACGTAGAGATTTCAACTCGACACGCCAAAGGCGCTCAAGCTAGCTTGCGAGAATTGCGATGGGTGCGAGGTGTCGGGTAGCTTGTCTTGGACTTGCAACGGTGTCTTTGTGATTGGGTCAGCTATTGTTGGGTTGCATCGTGTTCGGCTGTGAGTGAACTGGTTTCGAATTGTGGAGAATGTAGAGATTCCAACCAAGGCGCTCAAACTAGCTTGCGAGGTGTCTGGCAGCTTCTTGACCTACACACGTGCAAGTTCACCAACGCCCGTTTCCAGCGAACGATGCGAACATACCTCCTGGACGACCTCACGGACGGCGTTCAGCTTCGTCTTCTGGAGGGCCTGCCTTTGGTGCGTCCTGATAGGGCGAACACGCTTGGTTGTCTTGTAACCGCTGTTGATACCGACACGCGCGCCGTTCGCCGACTTCGGCGTCTGTGTGTGGAAGGGAAAATGGATTAGCGCAAGAAATGGTAATAGGGTACCGTGGGTTGAAACCTGCGTTCGACAGTACGACTGAATCTGTATGCCATTGGCCCAGCCACCTGCGCAGAACGTGAAGCTTGATGGTATTGTTGACGATGGGTTGGGTAAGGGTGAGCAAGGCAGACAATCTTGCTTGCGTGTTTAGGCACAACGCTTGCCTCTTCGTCGCAATCTCGGGCATCACGGGAATAAGGGTGCAGGCCCGCCCTTTGAACAAACAATGCATACCACGGCCTTCGACTTCTTCATCTCCGCCCAATGCGAAACCATTTTTGCTTCCTTTGCTTTCCCTTCCTACTACTAGTTTTCTTTTTGAGTATAGCTAGCTTAGCAAATGAACACTCGTCTTCGCCACCGGTGGCTGTCGATGGTATGGAACAGATGTGCCGCCCCAGTCAAACCCCGCCTGACTGATGTCTCCAAACAGCGAGCGTCTTTCCTTCGTGGGAGACGTGAAGCGACAACAAAAGTAGTTGAACTTCACTGTGACAGGGTTACTGCCTCCTGTTTATTCAACTTCACTGTGACAGTGTTACTGCCTCCTGTTTATTCAACTTCACTGTGACAGTGTTACTGCCTCCTGTTTATTCAACTTCACTGTGACAGTGTTACTGCCTCCTGTTTATTCAACTTCACTGTGACAGTGTTACTGCCTCCTGTTTATTCAACTTCACTGTGACAGTGTTACTGCCTCCTGTTTATTCAACTTCACTGTGACAGTGTTACTGCCTCCTGTTTATTCAACTTCACTGTGACAGTGTTACTGCCTCCTGTTTATTCAACTTCACTGTGACAGTGTTACTGCCTCCTGTTTATTCAACTTCACTGTGACAGTGTTACTGCCTCCTGTTTATTCAACTTCACTGTGACAGTGTTACTGCCTCCTGTTTATTCAACTTCACTGTGACAGTGTTACTGCCTCCTGTTTATTCAACTTCACTGTGACAGTGTTACTGCCTCCTGTTTATTCAACTTCACTGTGACAGTGTTACTGCCTCCTGTTTATTCAACTTCACTGTGACAGTGTTACTGCCTCCTGTTTATTCAACTTCACTGTGACAGTGTTACTGCCTCCTGTTTATTCAACTTCACTGTGACAGTGTTACTGCCTCCTGTTTATTCAACTTCACTGTGACAGTGTTACTGCCTCCTGTTTATTCAACTTCACTGTGACAGTGTTACTGCCTCCTGTTTATTCAACTTCACTGTGACAGTGTTACTGCCTCCTGTTTATTCAACTTCACTGTGACAGTGTTACTGCCTCCTGTTTATTCAACACCTGTCGGGTACTGCGTCGACTAGATTCCACCTGCCAATTCATTACAACACGCTACGAATTCCCACAACAGCTGTAGCGCTATGGGCAGTGGAGGCAAAACGGTAGAAGAACAGAATTTTTCCGGCAATTGCACTTCAGTTCTTCAGCTATTTAACATCAGCAGACAGAACAATGAGCCGGAAGAAACGAGGTGGGCGACAGGGATGTGCCACCCGAACGCGGCTACGGTCGAGGCTCGGTGAAGGGGACCTGTTGAACTGAAATGCAGCCCCATGTGCTGCGCTGTTGCTTGGCCCATGTGTGGGTGTGTGTTGCGGACTCATTTTAACGTGGCGTCCCCCCTAGCGAGAGTGTGCCCACGCATGCGGGTGTGTGTGTGTGTGTGTGTGTGTGTGGGACCGGGCGGCCTCTCTCGCTCTCATATTTTTGTTGCTTGAGGTTGTCGCTCGCCGCCTGCTGCGCTGTGACAAGAGGCAGACCAGGCCGGCGTCATGGGTTGTTTGATTTGCTTGAATACACAACGTGGCATTCGACACGAAGCAAGTGTCCCACCGCGCACCACCGAGGCTTCGCGGCACATGCGCGCCCGCGGATAGTGAACACAAGCAGCGTGGGCCACCTAGATGAATACAACGAGACCAAAGGAATCGCGAGGACAGCAGCACAAGCACCTATGATCGTTGTGATAACTTGTTTCCGGCTTCGTCCCCCAGAACATGAAGACGAGCAAAGGATCGTTAGGGGCCAAGCATTCACTCCGAGATTCGGTGCATCGAGCAACCTTTTTCACCCTTGCGCTCTCGCGCGAGGCTTCGGCTCCGACCGCTGGTTGGTCAGCCGGTCACGTCGATGCGGATGGTGTCGGTGATGCCCTGGTTGGCCAGGTTCTCGCGCATTTTGTCGAGGTCCCGCGGCCCGATGCCGAGGTCGTTCTTGATCTCTTCGACGGTCTGCTTCCCGTTTCGGTGCGTCACCAGCACCCGCCGGCACGACGTGTTCGCCGCGGCCCCCTGCCCCCCAGACATGTGCCACGCGTTGCGGATCATGAGCTCGAAGTACTGCTCGTTGTCGATCCCCGCCGAGATGTCGTTGTAGTACTCGACGAACTCCTTCATGGTGATCTCGCTGTCCCCGTCGCTGTCCCAGGAAGAGATGAAAACCTGCAGGACCTCATCCTCGGTCGCTTCACCCCTCAGGACTTGAGGATGCCGCGAAGCGTCGTAAAGTGCGCGGATGTCGTCCATCAGCACCCGACCATCCAGATTCCTGTCGAGCAGCTTGTAGGCCTGTCTGACCAGACGGAGGCGCCGGTCGTTCATCTGGCCCCGCACGCCGGCTAAGAACTCCGTCAGGGTGATGCTCCCTGACTTGTCCTTGTCGAAGTAGCTGAACACGACGCCGAACTCTGCGGTGGTCAGCGACACGCCGAACATCTCGAGCCCTTCGCGCAGCTCCTCGACGGACAGCTGGTTGTTGCCGTTCGAGTCCATGACCTTGAGGCTCCTCCGGATCCCCCTGAACCCGGTGCCGCCGCCCCTCGCCAGGAGCACACCGCGGACACGCTGGATCACGCCGGTTTCCTTGTCGCCAGGCGCCATTCCCTTCCCGTGCACGCGAGGCGGCGCGGGCCCGTCGGCGAGGGCTGGCGACTTGAACTGAACTGTGGTCTCTGTACCCCACTGGTCGAACTTGTTGTTCTTCAGGTGCGGATCCACCGCCGGCTGGTGCCCCGGGAAGTTCGTGTGCTCTTTGTTGACGAGGGTCACCATGTTCGGCTGCGAGTCCTTGTGGGTGTGGTCCCTTCGAAGGTGGACCGAGTCGGTGCCGGCCTGCGCCATGATGCACGTCCGGTGCTCGTTGAGCTTCCGCTCATCGTCGGAGAGGATCAACGGCCGACGCGAACTGAACCGCACGTCGGACTGCTCCTCCCTCCAATTCCCCATGAGCGTCTTCACGTTGTACGCGTTCTTCCCGACCCCCTGCGTGCCTCGCTGGTGGCAGCCCTGGTGATATCCTCTTTGCAGAGGCTGGTTCAGCGCCCCTCTGAGCCGCTCACTCGCCCGCTCTTCCAAATGCTCGCCCATCTTCTGCCGGCTCGACTCTCGTTCCTTTTTGTTTGTTTTTTTCCGGGGGGGGCGCACTGCTTATGGTGGCGTGGAGAGAGTTGAAGTATGGCTGAGGGGGTAATCTCAGGGCCGCCCACGTGATAAGCCGTTAAGCATTGAGTTCTTTTAAGTACATGAACCACATGGATTAGCATGCACTGTGTCGCCGCTTAAGGTTACTTTATGACGTCGTCACCTGTCATTGCGTCGTCAAGGTCGAGTACTTGTGGCGCCAGGGGGTTCTGGAGATTGCGTGGGGGGGCACAGGTGCGGACAGGCTTGCACGTTTTTCACTCTCGAGGGCACTGGAGTGCTTGGGGACGTCGGACGTTTCTGGTAGCCGCTTGCTTTAAGGGCCTTCCTCTTTTTTCGTTGCACCCCTGACTCGGGTGTGGTCGCCTTCGCCTTCTTCCGCCTGCGGCCGGCGATCGGGCTCTCCTTCGGGGTGCCGAGCACCCTCTTCTTCAACGCTGGTCGTTCGCCGGTCCCTGGCGTTGGTGGCGGCCTCTTGGCCGCCCGTCCGGTCGTCGCCGTCTTCTGCTTCACCGTTAAGCATTGAGTTCTTTTAAGTACATGAACCACATGGATTAGCATGCACTGCCTTGAAAGTTAAGCAGTGTGAACTTGAAATGCAGGGGTAAGCTTGCATTTGTCATAGGCTAGGGTCATTTGAATACGTCGTCCGAGGACGATCTCAAAGCGGACGAGGACGGTGATAATAGGCTGGTGATATCCAGCTCCATTTTTTGTTTGTTGCGCTTTCGCCGGCTGTCCTGCCGAAGCAGTCGCGCGAGGGGGCGATCCTGACATAGATGAGGATGAAGTCGAGGTGGCAGGGCTGGTGATATCCAGCTCCATTCTCGAAATGTTGCGCTTTCGCGCCGCGTGCTTTTTTCCGGGTTTTCCCGCCGGGTCATTCGGTGGTGTCGGGAGTCGGGCTCTTTTCTGCCCCTTTCTTGGTGGTGGCCGTTAAGCATTGAGTTCTTTTGTAAGTACATGAACCACATGGATTAACATGCACTACCGTTAAGCAGCGGCTGCCGGCTTATCCCGTGACACCTTTTATATGTACGTTATTGAAAGAGTAGGCACTCTTACAGAGTTTTTTCAAGACAGTTTGACCCGTCGTGGAACGAACAGAATAGCTGCGAATAAGATCAGGTGATGGGCGAATCGGTACGTTCCTTGTTCTCCACGAGAAAAATCATAGTCGCGTCGAGTCCGTGGTGGAAGACTTGGGACAGCGAATGCGTGCACCAACCAGTAATACACAACAGCGTAACCCGGTTCAGCCGTCCTCTGAAACAAACTACGCGCTGCTGTGCTGTGTACGGTGCACCACAGTGTATCAGGTCCATCCCCTAGCCAGGTCGAAACGCTGTGCCATGCTTTCGTTCTCCTGCAGGGGAAAACCCCCCTGTCCTTGCCATGATCGACCGCCCAAACAGCTGAAGAACGAAAGAAGCAGCTGGGCTGTGTCTTTTTTTGGCCTCTCCTGGTAAAAAATCCTCTCGTTTTTCCCCAGAAGAAGAAAGATCAGGAGAAGAAAAAATGGGTGTCCAGTGTTTTAACCCCCCCCCCCCTTTGAGGAGGAAATTGTGAGAGAAAGCAGAAGAAAAAAAGATGTCAAAACAAGAAGACCGCGATTGAAAAGGAAAGAGAGAGGGAAAAGGACAAACAAAAAAAAAAGGCAGAACATAGAAAGGAGAGAGAAGCTGTTGTTGGAGGCCAAGCTGACTGGAAATCCGGTTCAACTACGGCAAAGAAGAAAAGCGAGAGAGAGAGAGAGAGAGAGAGAGAAAGAGGAAAAGGGTGAGAGGGTTGGAGCTAATGCACGAAAGTGTTTGGAATGGTGTGGTCAACCCCCTCCTATCGTACCGTGTTAGTTCAAACCAAGAACACAGGTGGACCTCAATCGCGCGAAACAGACCTGTCTGCAAACAGCGATGGTTTAGTTCGCCATGGATGGATGTTTGTACCTCGTCGCAGCCAGGAAAATCGTGCCGTTTTGGGGAGGGGTTTGGAACTGAGGGGGCGCGTCGAATGAAACACCGGCATCCACCAGCAATGTCGGCCTTCGGGACCTCCACCCGCGTCGAAAAAACAACGAAGGCAGTCGGTCGTTGGCCAAAAAGCTGGACGGAACGAGGTGTTCCCTAGATGATTCTAAGCAGACCCTCCCCGGCGAGAAAAGCGACCGGAACACCCCCACTCAAAAGCATGCATTTTCTTGACGTCAACTGCGCTCTACGACGGAGCCGACCCTGACTGGAAGTGCAGCGTTGACGTGCAATCACTTGTCGTCAAAGCTGAAAAAAAGAGGAGCAAAAGGACCATCGAACCATCAAGGTATAGATAGCTGTTCCACATGGTTCACTCCGAAGTTTTTTTTTTTCCGGCCAACGACACTATTTTGGCACGCACACGGTCTACCTTTGTGTGCAGCGTTACACGATGGCAGGCTCAATGGGACGGCGGTGACAAGTGTGGCACTTATCTGCTACTATAATATTATGTCACCGGCCCCAAAGAACGAAATGGAAATGCCAGGAGGCGCCGCCCGGTGATCGTTGCACCTTTTTTTGTTGAACGTTTCGCACCCGAACTCAGGATTCCCTGTGTTTGTGGGAGGAGGAAGTTTTACGCGGGCTGTCCGCACGTTTCCTCCCCTTCGTAATCCGGGCTAATCTTTTTGCGTCAGCAGGCGGGGGGGGAGTGTCGCTTGCACGCAAGTGAATAACACTTTCGGCACGTGACACCTTCCTTTCCGTGCCACCGGATGGGCGCAGCTGTGGCCGCGGCGTAGTGAAACCCCTCGACGATTGCAAACGTAGTGCACGCGGATTTTTTCCGCGTGTTCTCGCCGACGCTGAAGGTCAAGGAGCTGCTGATCTCGCCGCTCAGCAAGGAGAAGGAGATGCAGGAGGACATCCTCACGCGACTGCATCCCGACCGCACACGAAGTGCAGGCCTGGCCCGCGACCCTCATCTCCGCTTGCTGAAGGTGGCGAAATCGAAAATCAGAACCGGAACCCTTCGCTAATGCGTTTTTCCGAGGGGGGAGATGATCCGTTCTCTCGCGCGCTCGGGTCGTACACCTACTTGTAACAGGTCTCATGAGGCGAGCAGCCTCCGGCGGCACTATTAAGCCGGTCCATCCCGACTCTCTGGAACTGCAACGAAGTGCCTGTCGCTGTTTATCACGGTGTACCACGGTTTATCAGGACCATTCCCATCCCCTGGAGCTGCATAGATTTGCCTGAAGCTGCATTCGACGGCCTATCACGGTCTTATAGGAGGGGGATGGCCCGGTACTTCGCAGTGCCGAGGACGTAACGTTTGTGTATCTCGTGACGGTCTCGCGAGAGTCTTTTCTAGAAAAAAACAGGCGCTCTTGTTCAAAAAGAACATTCCCGGATATTTGGGGCTTGCACTGACAAATTAACCGACGATCCGCATCGGGCTGGCCGGAGGTCATGAAACCGATAGCAGTTTGATTTGCTTCTCGCGTGCACAGGGTACAGCGCTCTCTGGAGGAGTTTCCTGAAAGACTCTGTGGCCTCGGTTTCATGTTTCTGTTCCTTTGTAAGCGCAGGCGTATATTTACTGCAGGAAATGGTCGACTCGGCCTCTTTAACCTTCCAGCAGGTAAATCTGAGTTTCGTGTCGAGCGCAAGCGCGACACGAAATATGCACCCCGGACTGCCTCCTTCGAGTCGCCCATATCCCTAATCATCGTTGCATTAGCCGGGTCCCGGCCGCCGTTTCTCTTTCGTGTGCAACCGTTCCGGAAATGCTCCCGTCAGTACGAAGATACTTTAAAAAAAAAAGGAGAAACGGGCGGAAGACCCGTGGTGTGTAGAGGAGGAGGGGAAATGCGTGTCAAGTGTCAGAAAAAGTAGTGTTTTTTTTTATATTTTTCGTATATATGTATATATTGTTGGCTCGGGAACCTTTTTTTTTTTTTTTTTTTTGAGGAACGTGTTGGCATAATCGCGGTCGTGTCTAGCGTGGGGCCTGTCAGCGCACACAGCCGCTGAAAACCGCCGTCGCGAATCGGTCTAAGATCCCGTGTAGATACTTGCTCAGCGGGATACTGGCGGGCGTCGCAACCATTTCGGCTCACTACCCCTTGTTTCTTGGCCGATGCGTCAAGCCCTGGTTCGGAAAACCCCGGGAAGAATTGCCGCCAGAAGAAAGCGCGGAGCGCGCTGACCGGCCCCGAACAAAGAAAATGGATTGCGCGTTAGAAACGGGACGAGGCAGTACGTGGGAGGGAGCAAGTGTATGTGCCGGGGACAAGAAAAGTCCTAGTGATTTGGGAGCAAAAATTTGCGGGAGCGCAGCAGAACAAAACAAACAATGACGCACGCCCGTCGTATCGAGCGCGCCATAAAGCTTCAAGCTATGAGGGATGAAGGAACATTTTTCCCGGAGTTTGGGGCCTTGGCACTGTACCGAAGGAACAGACGAACTGCTTTGTTCGGGTGAGCAATGGACGGAGAAATCGTCAAGCCGCTTGCACAACGTGAGAAAAGTAAAGATTATGTTGTCCTCCGCGTGTACGCTCGCTGCGGAAGGCTCTTTCAAATGTGGCACGTTTCGCCTCGTTACCTTCGTACAACCTTTTAACTGCGCACCGTTGCTTCAAAAATGTTCCGTTCAGCCGTCAGGACAAACTGTATTGCGAAAGAAAATACTCTGAGGCGCTGCCCGTTGTTTATTGTCGACGGACGCCAGAGGGGAAAAACTACTCGAGGGACTGCATTGTGCTCATTTCGACGGAGGCTCGAAGGGGAGAAAACAATGCACCTACAAAAGCAGGTCTCTCTTTGTATTGAACGCTTACGTACCCGCCACTACACCCTGTGTTTCGTGCACATTTGCCTCCTTTGAGATTGGAATATGTAGCGATAGGGTGGGGGTGTCATCGGCAGCCGATGAGTACCACACGGTTTCTCCAGATATCGCAACTGGCAGTCTCCTCAAGAATTGCCACAAAGCAGGTGCATACACAAAAAACAATACAGCTTCGCAGTGGTCTTTTTGATCTCCCGCCACGAAGCTTAGTTTCACCCGTGGTTTTTCGTGCAGCGATATAGCACATTTTCCCGCCCCTTGTCATTCGCTGCCTCCGAGTATTTCCGACAACAAAACAGGCGTGTAAAAAAACAGAAAAAAGAAGAAAGTACGGGTCTCGTTGGTTGCACCTTCATCTGTGCTGTACGCTACGCCCAGCCGGGTGTGTAGCATCAACGTATCACGCCGAACAACAACGTTTACAATACGCTGGTGCCAACTCCACCGGCGCAATTTTCGAAGTGCATCGTAACACAACAAAAAAAAACGTGTCACCAGAGAATCGGCTTCTGAATTATTCCTAGACGCTTTGCGACGTGTATTAAACTCTTGAGCCTGTCCACCCGCCATCAGCCAGAGCAGTTGACTGCTCTTGTGCACCGTGAAGTGGTCTCGGGCGCCGAGGCGCAGATTGCCTATAAGAATGGGGACTGACAGTGGTGCGGACTCATTTTACGTGGCGCCCACGCAGTGGGTGTAGGTACACAAATAGTCCAATAACAACACTGCTGGCGCATCGCAAGAAAAATAGCCTCGACACGTACTTCATGACGTTAAAGGGGGGGGTCGAATAATAACAGTTATTTGAAAATACTCGAGGGACTGCCTTGTGCTCATTTCGAAGGAGGCTAGAGGGGGAGAAAACAATACAACTACAAAGTGGGTCTCTTTTGTTGAACGCTTACACGCGCCACTAAGCCCAGATTTGCCTGTGTTTCGTGTGGGCTACAGCATATTTACCTCCTTTGATCTATCGCAACTGGCAGTCTCCTCAAGCATTTCCTACAAAAGCACTATACAACACACGGCTGGTTGTCCAAAAACACTTCCACTGACCCGGAAATTTTTTTTTGATTCGACAACTCGAGTAAAAACACAGGTGTTATTATTCGACCCGCCCCCCACTCCCTTTAGAAGCAATGGATTGTATCTAAAGATGCTCTACGACCCCTAAAATATTTTCGGTGTTCCTCGGCCTGTCTGCCCGCGCGGAAACGTTTGCGATAGGGGAGGGAGAAAAAAAGAAGAAGAAGAGATGCGAGAGCGCAAGAACGGCCAACCGGCATGCAAAGCTTGACGCGGAGTTAGCAAAGTGCCACAATCCCGCTCCCTCTGCCCTGCGGCTGCGTCCGTCTCTACAGGCTTGCGTGCAGCTCAAGCGCCAAGCCAAGGTGCGCCACACCTTGACTCTTTGGTTGGAAAAACGGAAGCCCCTTGACCCGTAGGCTCGTGGCTCTCCGTTCCCACCCCTCACGCGAAGCTTGACTCTCGTGTGTAGCAGGCTTTCCCTTGTACGCGTGTGATCGCAAATAAAGGAGAAGTGTCGCTGCTCACCTGCCACACCCGTCCTCGAGGGCCGGCTGGATCCGGCTGCTGCTCCCGTCGTATTGCGACAGCAAGAAATAAGTTTCTGGAGGGAAAACCTTAGTTGGGGAGACTGCAAGAACGTGCTTGGAATGGATATGCGCTCAACACCGCACAGGACAGCGGTGTGAGATTCTGGAGGGGAAACCTTAGTTGGGGGGGTCGAGTCGGGGGGAAGGAGGGGGGTCTTCTTTGTTTCGAAGTATTCTTGTTGTTGGGGGTTTTGTGTTTTTTGTGCGGTCGACGATATACGTCGTTCTGATGTCTTTTTCTTTTTTTTGTGTGGGTGTTGTGTGTGCGTGTGCGTCTCACCTCATGCCCATTTCGCGGGTTGTGTGCAGGGGCTCACTAGGGCGGTGATTGCGGTAAACTGTAAACGTTTGCCGTTTATAAACGTTTTCGTATACTCAGTAGTCAACGCTGTGGTAAATGCTGGTGACTGTTGGGATGATGTGTAAAATACGGTCCTCAACACAGCCTCGCTAGGTGTCCAGCCTGAACATTGCTGCGACTGTACCCAAGTAGACACGGGCAGAGACAACTAGGAGTCGAAGTGAATGGAAACGTTTACGTCTGCTCATTTTTACAGTAAACGCGTTTACTAAGTGTTTACTACAATCGCTGCAATAGGGGAGGTGGCGCGTCTCACCTCGTAGTCACCGGACGAAAGCGGGGACTAAGGACTCGACTTACGACGAGTTCATCGAAGGACTGTTGGGGAGAGCACGAGGGTTGGGTGATATTGCCACGATATTCCTCCGGGGGTGGGCAAAAAAAAAAAAAAAAAAAAAAAACAGTTTAAAATTTTGGCGGGGGGAAATACTTAGTTTAATTTAATGTTCAGGCATTAGAACACTGCCTCTGATGAAGTTTCATGTGCGCACCAAGTAAGGAATGAAGGAAGTTGAAATTGGGAAACTCATGAAAGTTATTACATCAATCGTAGGGGGCGGTTTTCTCGCTTTTTGGCCGGGGGCGGCACTGCTGTTGGATGAAAGGTGGCCACCGTGTGGATGTGTGCGCGCGTTTTCATCAAAAGAACACGTGGCCACGGGGGAGAGAAAGCTTTTGTTGCTGGGGGGGGTTATTCATCGTATCTGCTTTTTTTTTGATTTCGAGGGGTGGTGCGAGACGGCGCAGGCCGTCCGCCAATCCACGAGCCTGCGGCAATTCCTGCAGTGGCAATCAGCCCCTGCGGCTAACACTATCCTCAAACGTCCCGCAGGGTGGTAAACTTGGAATACTCCACTACTACGAGTTGGCAGGCGGCACCATACACATCTGTAAAGAAGTGTCTGCTTTGCTTTGTTTTTTTTCCCCCTTTTTTTGTCTCCACCCACCTTTTTTTTTTTCCTGACCAGGGTTCCCTAGCAGAAACACGTCTGTTGGAGACTTGCAGGGCCCCTTCGGACCGGTTGCTGACTCCCTTGAGAAATTTGGTGTTCATTGGCGAGTCCGCGGGGTAAAGCGGAGATCGACGTCCCTCTGACTGGCGGGGAAAAAACGACGGAAGATTTGCACTGTATTTTGGGGCCAGACGCACGACAAGCAGGGAAGACTCAGCCACAACGTGAAGATTGGGAAGTAGTCGCAGCGACAGACTGCAGCTGGAAGTACTGTTGCCACTTTCCGTCTGCTCCAGTGCCAGCACAGTTCGCCCTATCTGTATCCCTGAGTGCACACAACTCGTCCTTTCCACATTCCCCGAGTGCCAGCACAATTCGTCCATGCCTTCTCAACGACCGCTCGAAATCGCGAACTATCTGTGAGTCTCCGATTGATGTCCCGAAGCGCCGCTGGGCTGACTTCAGGTCCTGCATGTACTGCAGGGCGGAAGAGCAAATTATGGGCTTGCGCCCCGGGTTCGCCCAGCATCTTCCGCGAGAGCCACAGCACCACCGCCGTCGGAACATCGATCTCCTGCCCTGACTGGGCCTCCCAGTTCCACTTGAACTGAAGCATGCGGCGGTGCACCGACTCCAGCGACCTCCACGTTGAGTCCGCCAGTGCCTGCGACAGGTGACGATTTGCCGCCGCGGTGACCCGCTTCATCTCCTGCACCGTCGGCGGCACCTCGACCAGGGGCGGACGCCCGGGCTTCTTTTTCTCCGGTTTCACAGCTTTTCCGGCGCTCCTGATTCTTTTTTTCACCGCGGTGGGGGGGGGGCGTTCCCCAAATGTTGTGGGAAGCTGGATCCACCTGCTCGCAATCAAGATTTTTTTTTTCCTTCGCCTTGTGGGCCCGTTGTGGCGCCGCCTTTTTTTCCTTTTTGGGAACCCTGTTCCTGAGTCAGACTAGGCATGCTTTAGGTACGAAAGGTTTTAGACACCCGCAATCGTGCTGCACCAACTCAAGAGATCGAGTCGTGCGGTCAACACCACTTCGTCGCTGCGAGAAGGATAAGTGGAAACTATTTCGCCACGTTTCCTACAATCAACGAAAGATCGACATCTTTCTTCTTTTCTAGAGTGAAAGTTCGCTTGAAACTCCGGGGTTTTCTGTGCGACAAATATAATTGCCCGCTTATGTGCGCCGCGTGGAACACCATTACCTTCGTCCACTACACTAGCCCTTCTACGGTAACGTATGACGTATGACGTAGTGAAACGATAACTGATGTTGGCCAAAAGACGTGGATATAAGAATGTGAAGTCGATACGATTCCGCCGATCAAAATAGACTTACCGCTCGGTGCCTTGCAATCGTTGCTTGTTTGAGAAGCCCCGACAGGGGTTCTTTTCTTTTTTCTTGCTAGATTCGTGCAAGAATAAGCACCTTCGAGTCATTCAAACGGAGGAGCTATTTCGGTGATCTATCAAGCGCATTTGCTTCTACGTCATCCTGAAGTTCCCTGTGTTTTCCTTTCGACGTTGCTACAAGTTATTGTAAGCTATTATGCGGTTTTTCTTGTGTTTTTTTCCTCTTGTACCACCCGAAGGGATTGCTTTGACAAAAAGGGTGCGTGTGCGTGTGTGTGTTGTAGACCTGTTTTCACGTGGTGCCTCCCTGTGCGAGAGGCGTCCACGACTGTGTGTGTGTGTGTGTGTGTGTGAGAGTCTGTGTTTCTGACAATCCCGTTTCTTTCCCCTCTCCGACGACAGCTGTCAGACCACCCACCCTGAGGCGGTTGGCTTTCTGTTTGGCAGGTTTTCTCTGGACGATCCCAGTTTTCTTTTTGTGTGGTGCAGACGATCAACCGGGATTGACGTGCTGTCTCTTGTCTTCCTACATTCAAGTTCCGATGCTGGGGTTTTCTTGTTGACGTGTATGACTCTGTATACCGGTGGCCTTGGCAGCCAGCATACACGCCGCACTCTACACCTCTCCTGGCAGTGTTGCAACATTGCTGGCAATGCGTTGGTTGGATTGCCACAGGGGAGGGGAGCTGCCAATCGGGCACTGATAGCTGTGTGTGATTGGCCGCATTTTGTGTTACCGTCGATCCCGAAGGACGATCAGTTTGGTGTCTTGCGACCTTTGTTCGTTTGGCAATTTTTTTTTTTTTTTTTTTTTTGACAGCGACAAAGCAACGACTCGAAAAATACTCGGAGGTACCGGTACTCATTTGGACTAGGAAGGAGGAGAGAAGCAACACAACTACAAAATCGGGAATTTTTTGTTGTCGAACGTTTACGC
The DNA here is from genome assembly GCA_030068145.1 of Diplonema papillatum. NCBI lineage: Eukaryota > Euglenozoa > Diplonemea > Diplonemida > Diplonemidae > Diplonema > Diplonema papillatum. The sequence goes on from JAPJBO010000282.1 coordinate 22,322, forward strand.
CCGCACTGAACACAGATGACCTGCGTTCGGTGGGGTGATACAGCACGTTTCCTCCTCCGGTACTTGGGCTCTTTCGCAACCGGCAACCACTTCGAGTATTTCCTACAAAGCAGGTGCTTTTGTTTGTGCGTGCCGACCTCCCTCGTTTTAGGTACCCTTTGCGGGGTTAGGAGTTTTGGTTAACCCCCTTGTGTCTACGAGCTTATCAGAATCGGAAATGGAATCCTCGCTTGGCTGTCTCTTGCAGCGCCCAGCACCCTGAGAAGCGGCAGTCGAAGGGCCGAGCTGAGTCGGCGTCAGCCTTTGTGCCATACTGCTAAAAACACTCGGGGAGGCCACCTGGATCCTCGAGCATTTCCTGAAGCAAGTGCCCGTACAATACTCGAGGGACTGCCTTGTGCTCATTTCGAAGGAGGCGATAGAGGGGAAGAAAACAATACAACTACAAAGTGGGTCTCTTTTTGTTGAACGCTTACGCCCGCCACTAAACCCAGATTTACCTGTGTTTCGTGTGGGCTACAGCACATTTACCTCCTTTGATCTATCGCAACTGGCAGTCCCCTCCTCAAGCATTTCCTACAAAGCAGGTGCTTATACAAAAAAGAAACGTGAAGAAGCTTCGCTGTCCGCACGTGCCGCCGCAAGCAAATTTAGGCGAACCTTCGGTGTTCCTGTTCCGCTGCTCTTTTGAGAAGTCGGCGGAGCCTTCGTTGCAACGAAGCGCAGCTGCGAGTGATACACACAACGGATCCCTCCGCTTTGTTGAGTGTAAGTTCGCCCGATTTGTGTTTTGTGTTACCGCCGATCCCGAAGGAAGATCAGTTTGGTGGCTTGCTTGTTTTTTTTTCCTGGAGATAGCAGGGGGGTGCAGCAATGTAGGCAAAAAACCAATCCTGGAGCAAAAAAAACAGCAAAAAAAAACAAAAAACAAAAAAAACGCAAAAAAAACAAAAAAAACAAGGCCCTCCTGGTGAACCCAAATACTCGTGCACACGCCCGGCCGAACCTTGCTGTACCGCACCTAAGCCACCAAAAACGCCCAGCTTTTCACATCCTGCCTGCCAAGACCATCCAGCTACTGCTCAACAATCCTGATAATTCTGCAGACTGCTTCAAAAGCTTCTGATAATTACTCGAAATGCCACCTCACCAGACGCTGGCCTGCACGTGGAAGACCCTGGCTCACCCGAGCCAGCAAGAGTGCACCAGCAGACCACCAGGGCAAAAAAACACAAACCTCCAGAGCAAAAGAACAGCAAAAAAAAAACAAAAAAACAAAATAAAACAAAAAAAACAGGTAGGGTGCCAACATTGGGGGTGCAGGTCTTGCTCTGCTTTTTCTTTTTCTTCTCAAGGGTCCCCATCCAGCTGTCCATTCTCGGTCGCGAAGGGTGTTGGAATTCAATCTCGGGTAACCCCCCAAGCGGAGTATAGCCCGAGTTGTGGTCGCGAAGGGCGCGGTGTTCTGTAGCGCATGAGGAGGTTGTCGCCTTCTGCACAAAAACGCCTACAACACAAGGAGGATGCAGTCTTCTGGTGCGCAGTCAGCCACCACAGGGCCCAGATCTGGCTACGGCCGCTATGCCCCGAAGTCGCGACAGCAACCATGCACAACGGGCACGCATGAGCGCTTCCGTAAAACAGCTGCATCAGACGCGGGTTGATCCGAGAACTCGCCAGGGGGAGGGCGCCACCTGTGTCAATCTGGACTGGACTGACTGCTTCTCCACGCAGACTGTGAGATACTTTCGAGCTTCCGGCAAATTTTCTTTTCCCCCTTTCCTCCCAGTTTCCAGGGTAGTATGATTTTCCGCATTCCTTGATTCCAAGATTGCGGGCAGCTGTGCTGCAGCGCTTTCCGACAAAAAACGGATGCATTGGGTGTCCACATGAATGTGTCGAGACCATGCGGGTTGCAGGCTTTTTGATTCGCCTCCTTGGCCCTGAGCCTTGGAGTGCATACTTATAGCGTTTGCCGACAATCAACCTAGGTTGATGTACAGTTTTATTTTTCCTTCTGTACGGCTGGCCGACTTCCAAACTTGCCAAGCTTTTACACTGCTTCATTCCCACATTCCCCACTTTTCTTTTTGTGTTTCCGGCGATATTTTTTTTTTTTTTGAGTAAACGTCTCAGGGCACCCTCTTCTCTACGGTAGCCCGCCTCTCCCTGGATCGTATTCGGCCACTTTGGCACCCACACGGTCGTGCAGCCGTTTTTTAGAGTTAAAGTTCGCTTGCAATTCCGGGGTTTTAGGGTCTCCGGGTGACCTTCTGGCAATAGGGGAAGATATCCTTTGTGCGCTGCGTGCTCCTAAGGCTTTTTTTTTTTTTCTTCTTTTTTTTTCCTTTTGACAACTTGTGTCAGACTAGCCCACCCGGGGGTGGTTGATTCCTTCAGGCAGGGTCTCCCCCGTCCAGTGTTTGCTTGGGTCCAAGGTGATGATCGCCCTTCGGCTCTTTATTTCCTATTTCGCTCTCTTTGTCATTTTCATTTTATTGGTATGCGTCCTCCCTCACTCTTAGCGTCCCAACCGGTCCCTTTTTTTTTTGCGTGTTGTCGGGCAATGAACGCTTGTCCGTTAATATTTACTTGCGTTGTTCCAGGGGGTCAAGGTAGGGAAGGTGGGTCCTTTGCCGGGGGTTGCGAATTTCCCGCCAGATCGGCTGTGCACAACTTGTTCTCGGTCACGGCGGGTTCTGACGAAACGGTGACTCCCCTCCGCCATGTCGTGTGCGGTAGCAGTGCAGCGGTTAGTGTACCAGCTGGTTCCGGGCTGAAGTGATTTCTAGCGTTATTTGTGGATTAGAAGGTCGGTATTTTAAAGTCTCTTGACCGTAGAGGCTTGAGTATGGCGGGGGGTTGAGAAAAGTGAGAGGGTGTAGCTCGTTTCGGGTGTTGTGTCACTCCGTTGTGAAACCTTGTGAAGTCCCCTAACGCGTTTAGGGGGTGCTTGGGATTGGGTAGGGTGTGGTCGTTCTGCTACGGCGTGAAAAGCCAGGAAGTTTCGACGATTTCTCTTCGAGGCCCGGTTATGGAAACCACAGGCCCTAACTCAATCCCTGGTTGCTTTGAATTCATGTTTTTCCGGTGTAGCCCAGACGAGCAAAATGGGTAGGGATTGTTCTTGATCAAAATTGGGTATTTTTTGCATTTACGGCGTCTTGAAGGGGGGTGTCGAATAATAACAGTTATTTGACACACGTCTGGTTGTCTAAAAACACTACCACTATTTCGGTCCTGCTACTATTCGGCTACCCGGAACTTTTTTAGTACTCGACAAATCGAATAATAACACAGGTGTTATTGTTCGACCCCCCCCTTTACGCCGGAACGACATACTGGAGAGACGTGCTTTTTGGGGTTTGTTGTCGTCAAGAGCCATATCCCGGAACGAAATCAAGCTGCCTGCCGGTTTCCGCTGTCTAGGTCTTACTACGGGCGACTGAGAGTGGTCTTTCGAGGTTGACTTTGAATTCCTTCCACACAATCGAAGAAGTAAAATAATTGTTGCAGCCCCTCCTAGTGAGCAGGTTAAGAAAAATAGTGAGCCGGTCCGTCCCTATCTCTTGAAACTGCATCGAAGTGCCTGCCACTGTTTATCACAGTGAATCACGGTCCACCACAGTCTATCAAGAGGAGATGACTCTGGCTCAAACAGACGGGTGCTTTAATATAACGTCAAAAGAGGTCTTGTCAGTTGCGGTCCCTCCAGGATTTTTTTTTTTTTGGGACGCGAAAAGGGAATTAAGGACGCCGCCTCCAGATATTGTTGTTCTCTGCTGCCCCGCGTTACCTTCCGCGTAAATGTCGAAGCTCTGTCATGCGATCCCGATTCTTATTATCCTCACACCTTCCCCCTCCGCCCAACCCGGTGAGAGCCTGTCTATGAGAGCAACAAGTATTCGCGATGACTCGCAAGAAGCTTAACCCAGTTATTTTCTTGCAAAAACTCGCGGAGGGTGTGCAGGAGGAGGATCGGCACCAGAACACCTAGAACACTTTCGTATACTCGAACCAAGACGTGGGATGCCTTTAGACCGAGACCCCAAAACAACTAAAAAGTGGGTCGTTTTGTTGAGCGCTTACGCCCGCCACTAAATCCGGTTTTACTTGTGTTTTGTGTGGGCTACTGCACACTCACCTCGTTTGAGATTTCGCATCCGGCAGCCTCTTCAAGTATTTCATACAGACAGGTGCTTATACAAAAAAGGGGTGGTCGTAGTTGTCGAACTGCTGCAGAAGCCAGACAGCTCTTGCGTTGCTTTTTTCTTAATTCTCGAGCGCAAGTGATGAGGACGTTTGACCCGACGGCAGCTTCCTCTCACCAGGTCATTTGTGGCTGAAAACTGAATTTCATCCACTCGCGAGAAACGATTGTTGTTCGCAAGTGTTCTTGTGTGTGATATCCGATTGCTGCTGAGCCTTAAGCACAAGGGGGTGTAAATCGAGCCGATGCAGAGGCAGCGGCTTTGCAGATTTCGGTGAGCTACTTCAGGGTGGAAGGCACTTTGTATATACCGGAGTAGCTAGCAACGCAATTGCCCGCGTCGGCGGGTCGAAGATTTCCTTCCTACTATAATGTTTTGGCTGTGATCCAGGGATTCTGTCCCAACTGTTGGACAGGAGTTCGGCTGAGCCAGAAACCTTTTTTTCCGTGCAGTGTTGGTCAAACTCGCTTACTTACATTCCTGCAGTTGAAGACGGAGTCCAGCTCTTCGTCCTTTTTTAAATGCAAGTGCAAACACATGATAGCATCTGGAGACTGCGGCCCCCCGTCCAACACAGTGAACACATCATGCAGCGCAGAAAACACGTTGAGTGAGAGGGTGGAACCGTAGCCAAGAGTGTGCCCTGGCTTACGAGGGGAAATGATTGAGCCCGAAACAAGCACGGGAATGCAGCGCGCTCAGTCCACAGCAGAAGAATCCAGTGAAAAACTCGGGCGCGTGTTGCGTCGGTGGGGGGTTTTGCCCGCAAATAATCGAGTGTCCGATGAAACCCCTTGTCAATACCACCGACTGTGACACACGTGTCGGACGCTAGCGTCTGTAAGGGCACGCGGATTGTCCTTCGACAGAGTGAGCCAATGCCTTTCATCTCACCTCCAAGACACGGCTGTGTCATGCCGGACGCTAGCGCCCGGCATGACTCCCTGCTAACCGCAATAAGAGCCCACAAAGTGCGAAAAGCTGCATGCAAATGACTCCCCACCAACGCAGCAAGCCCGAAAAAGCGTATGAAATATTCTGCTGCGAGCTCGGTGGATCACACCACGCAGCTCTGTCGGGGTAAAGAAGAGTGCTGTCTCATGGGCGGTGCCGAATTTTGGGCACGTAACCGACTTGCACAGAAGGAAAGGCGTGTTCGAGAACGGGCGGCAGCACCTTAGTTTTGCGGTTTCAGGTAGAAGCGCCCGTCAGAGCTCGTTCTTTGTGAAAGAGAGAGAGAGAGAGAGAGAGAAAGAAAGAAAGAGAACGCATCAAAACAGGGACGAGGATAGTCACTGTCGCAGGCCTCTCCCCACCCACCTGAGTGTTCTTGTGTCACCGCGCTGACCTTTCCCGAGAGAGAGAGAGAGAGAGAAACAAACAAAGAGTTCTTTTTTTAGAGTTAAAGTTTTTGTTAGCTCCATCTGGTCGTTCTTGGACCCCACGGGGGGAGTTGAGGCAATCACAACCATACGGCATCAACACCTTTTTGTGTTTCCGACGATCCCCGCGAATTTTTTGCGCTCGGGCTTTTGTCGCCATTTTGATTTCGTGTGCGGTTGCGCCTACTTCCCGTTCTTTGCTGATGCAGAACGCTGATTGCGCTGCAGGGAGGAGAAGCTTCGTTCGTGCAGTAGCCCCGTGGCATCCATAAAACACGGCCGTCGTTACGCCAAAGCATGGCCTTGCACACTGCACCGCGTTATTCCGGGGAAGTTTCAGTAGTTTCTGCGGTTTCAGGCGATGCCGGGGCTCGTATCCGGTACCTCTGCTCCCGTGGAGACAGGGTTCGGAACGTTCCGCTCCTTCGACGACGCACACAGGGTGTGCTACGACACACCCGCTTTTGCTTTGCGGGTCGCCTGCGCAAGATTGTTTCTTGTCCAAAAACTCCGCCAGTTTGGGTCTTCGGTTGACCATTGGCGGCGGACCTTGTGTTGGGAGAGGAGCAGGGACACATCTGGGGCCCGTTGCCAGGAGAGCCCAGATGAGCAACATCCCCTGCTCCACCAGCGACCAATTGTCGACTAGCCAGTGACCATAATCACCGGGAGTGCACGCACGTAAAAAAAAAAAAAGAGATAGAGAGAGAGAGACGAGAAAAAGATGATCATCCAGCCCAATAGTCTGGGAGCAGTCTAGGGAGCGAGTGTAGCGACGCAAGGAAGAGTCGTGTTCGGAGCATTTGCAGCTCACGCAAAACAAAAGAACCGACTGAGCAGCATGGTTTGAAGATCAGTCATTAGTCAGCAGTATCAGTAGTTTAAACTTGACATGCAGCAGCAATCTGTGACTATAGGCTGCACGTCATCAGTATCAGTATCTTCTAAGACTCTACGACAAGAAAAATAGGGCACGCCGTAGTTTGCGTAAACGATCCCTGATCGAGAGCTGCATCGCGTTCGTCGGACTCTTGGACGAGAGCTTCCGTTGATACTTTGCTTTCGAATGTTGGCTGAAGACTAGTCCTTGCGCCGCTCCTGGTCATCGTATCACTTGACTGAACCGTCGACGGCAAGACGAACGTCTGGAAAGCTGCTTAGAATTAGAATTTGGGGGGGTCGGGGGGTCTGCCAGAACGAACAGAAGATGGGAATTCGCGCGATCTTTGCTCAGAAGAGAACGATTGCGAGACAGCTGTTCGGGGGTGGGGGCGGCCATCCTGTGTGTTATGTGTGTGTAGTGTGTGGGGTTAGCTCTCTGCTGTGTCCTGACACAGCACACAGCGAGAGAGAGAACGCTTTACAGGGAGTTTTGAACAGATGTACGGACGGTGCCTGTAGCCAAAGGCAAACGCGTCTCATCGTCGGGTGCTCGACCTGGGCATCATTGTGGCTGACTGGAGCGGAAGTTTTGGGATTTCTTTTTTACACTAAGCGCCAGCTTGGAAGGAAATGCTCGACACGATGCTGCCCGACAAAGCCGAACCGAAGGGATCCCAAGTGCTGTAACTACCGGACCACGTGTTGAACAGACGTGAGGCCATGCGGGTCTACCCCTACACGACGAATCCCACAAACACAACAGGTCAAAGTCCTGAGTGAGAAACCAACACACGGTTGTGTAAGCGAAGAACAAATCAGATTGTGGTTTCGTATTGTATTTGCCCCCCTGCCTCTATATTTCCTCCCTTCCATTCGGAGTCAAAGCAGCTACGTCGAGTATTTTCTTGTTATTGTTATGGGCAGAAAGCTTCCTCCTTTTCATCTCATCGGAGGGCGGGGGATTACATTCCATGTCGCTCTTGCTGGCTGTGCAGAGCATTGTCGGAAGGGTTCGAATGTTTTCCCCCCACGAACACTGAGATCTCCAACGAGCACGGGTGGCTTCCTTGTTGCGTCACGAGCCGCGACGCAACTGGAGGAAATCCGCTTCTTCCCGCCAGCAAAACGATGTCCCGAGCACCCTCGTCGTTGCTTAGTGTTTTTTTTTTTCTTTCTTCTTCTTCTTTTTTTTTTTTGTATAAGCACCTGCTTTGTAGGAAATACTTGAGGAGGCTGCCAGCTGCAAAAGATCAAAGGAGGTAAATGTGCTGTAGCCCACACGAAACACAGGTGAATCTGGGTTTAGTGGCGGGCGTAAGCGTTCAACAAAAATGCCGAAGCAACTCGACAGGTCGGGCGCGGTGAGTTGGGTGAAGAGGGTGGTCGGGACTGATGTCCCGTCCCTTCTTTCATTCACCGCAAACAACCGCCGACTCGCGGCGGTACTCAAGGTCGCGCGCGACGTCGAGGGGACCGCGGAGGCGGGGCTGAGGCGCCTTCTGGGCGCCTTGGGGTACACGGACGAGGAGGCCCCCCCCGAAGGCGTGGCCCAGTGGGTCCTCGCGTGGCTGGCGGTCGCGTCGGCTCCGTCCGCCACCGCGGACGAGTTCGCGGACCTGCTCCGCTCGTCTCCGAAGGCCACGCCCCCGCCGCAGACGCCGGGGCACATGCCGCTCCCCGCGACCGTTTCTCCCGCTGACGACTCGACCACCGCTGCATTGTTCGGCCCATCTCCCCCAGCCGCGCGACGTGTCTCTTTCGCCGAGAGCGACGATCCCCTCAGCCCAGATGACGACGATCTGAGGGAATGCAACTCCGCCGGGGGCGGCCGGGACGACCACGCGTCGGACATAGGCCGGCTGCAGCGTCAGATCGACCGCCTCACCGAGTTGGTGATGGCGGCCCTCCCAACGCGCACCTCGCCACCCGTCCGGCCTTCGCCCGCCCCTGAGGCAGCACCTGAGGCGGCACCCGCGGGCTCCCGTCCCGTTCCGCCCACGTCGGTGGGCACATGCCCCGGTCCAGTGCTGCATCAGCTTCCGGCGTTCACGAGACCACTCCCGCCGCCTCCGCCCCTCGTTGACGTTTCTCGCCTTCCGCGGGCTGTCCTGTTGCCGGACAATCCTCGCAACCTTCCGCAAGCCGTCGTGGGCGGTCCTCTGCCAGTGGGCTATCGCTGCCCGCCAGCCGCATCCTGCCACCAGCCGTACGCCGAGCCCCGCCAGCCCTACGCCAGCCATCCACTTCCGGATTTTCCGGAGGACCCGTCTTCGCTGGGGGGAGGCGGGTCGGTCCAGGGCTCCCACACGCTTCTCTCTCCCGGACCAGAGCTACTCGACCCCGAGCTCTGGGTGAGCCTCTCTCCCGTCGAGAGGTCTCTCGCGCTCGTCCACATCCGCGGCTTCTTCGCGGATATACTCGACGCCGTCCCGAGCATCGCCAACGACGCAGGACACCTGCTCAGCCACGCAACGTCCATCATGCGTCTGATGGACGACTCCTCCGACCCCGACGCCCTGGTAGAGCTGGGGAGGGACACCATCCACCGCATGATGGTCCTCAAGACGGCCTTGAAGGCCGGCTGGTCGTTGGCCGCCGGCCTCCAACACCGCCACCAGCACGAGGCCGGGTTCCCTCCGTATCTTCGGAACGCCTTTCAGGCCCTGCAGAAAGCCGAGGAACAGCCCGCCCCCAAGCCGTCCAGGAAGCGCAGCCCGAAGTCCCGCACCCAACACCCGGGCGAAGCTCACCCCGACTCCCAGCACCCTCAGCGAGCAACCTCAGCCAAGGGGAGGGCCAGGCAGTAGGTGCCTTGGACCGTTTCCCACCTCCTGTGGCGGGGCGACGCGGACGTCCTCTCCTGTCGGAGCCCCCGCTCTCCCCCGGCGAGCGGGAACGTCTTGTCCGGTCCGCGAACACGTACATTGGGGATGCCCTGGCGCTGTCCACGCGTCGCGGGATCCACTCCGTGTATCGCCGTTTTCTGGAGTTCCGGCGCCACTGGGAAGCGGTGTCCGACGATCCCCTCGACGTCCCGACGGCGCTGGTCCTGTTTGTGACTCGGCTGCTGGCCCGCGGGGATATCTGCGCAGCTTCTGCGGTGCAGTACGTCGTGAACGTTCAGTCGGCCGAGAAGCGTTTGGGGCGACCTGTCGACAGCCAGCTCGTCAGGGATTTTGTCAGGTCTCTGAAGCGGGCGGGCGCGATGAAGCCATCGAAGCAGGCCGTCCCGGTGACGAAGGACGAACTGCATCATGCTGTTCGTTTGGAGTCGGATCCCGGCGTGCGGGTTGCGTTGGCCTTGGCATGGCAGGGGGCTGCGCGCGTGGACGACGTCCTGACGAGGAAGGCCGAGCACATCACCGAGGGTGCCGGTTTCTGGGCGGTAAACTGGGTGGGCTCGAAGTCGGATCCTTTCCGCCTAGGTCAGGTTACGGGCGTGATTCTTCCGCCAGCTCAGGACCAGGAACTTCGCTCGCTGCTGTCTCAGACGCCGCCCGGCCGCCTCCTGTTTCCAGACATCCCTTTTCGGCGAGTTGTGTCCGCGCTGAAGCGCGCCAACCTCTCCCTCACGGGCCATTCCCTCCGGCGGGGTGCCCTGTTCCACCTGTTGAGAAGCGGGGTCGACCTGCGAGTGATTCAGAGCGTGTCGCGTCACACGACGCTGAGTGCTCTGATGCGGTACCTTCCGGAAGCGGAGGTTCCGCTCGTCCGGAACACCGCGGAGGCGTCGGCGAGTCTCCTATAGCCTTTCGCCTCGAACCCCCCTTCCCGTTCAAGCTACCGAAGAGGAAAGTCCCCGACCCGCTGGCGGCGATTTATCCAGGGCCGGGGAGGATCCCTGACGTGGAGCTACCGCCCTCTACGTTCACCCCGTTTGTTGGTGTCGCGTACGGAGGCGATCTCCTTGTCAACAACTCTACGCCCCCCCCGTCGCAAAGCAGAAGAGGAGAGGACCTCGCGCCCATCTCGTCGTCATTCATGAACCTTGACAGGTTGTCAGCTTTGGACAGCCAGGGTTTGCTGCGTGGCGTGCTGGATGTGATTCGCTCTTGGGAGTCCTTCCGTTCTGCCCTACTCCCGGGAGCGGAGGAAGCGCTGACAGAAAGAGGGTTCACGCGGACGACGTCAAGGCGCATGCTTCGTCATCTCCCGGATCTGGTTAAGTATGGAGTGACGGAGCTTGCTTCGAGCCCGTCAAAGGTCGTCCTCCCTGCCTTCACTGTCGACAAGAAGAGCGGGGGGCAACGATTCGTATGTGACGGGCGGAAGCTCAACGCGATCATGGCGCGTCCGCCTCCGATGCTGCTTCCTTCCGTGCACGAAGTCATCGACCGCGTCCTGGCCTCGTCCGTGGTTTTTCTCGCAGACGCCAGGAGCTATTTCTATCAGTTCCGGCTGGACGCGAGAATCCGCCCATTTTTTGGCATGCACTTGGCCGGACCGCGGGGCCATTTCGTGAAGGCTCAGCTCGTGGCCATGTGCATGGGCTGGAGCTGGGCTCCGGCGATAGCGCAGAGGGCCTCTCGAGTACTCCTGCCGGAGTCTGACGGTCTGCCCTGGGTCGACAACTTCGTCGTCGTTGGGGATTCGTTGGGAGAAGCAACTTCGCGGTTTGACTCTTTTTTGCAGCGCTGCAAGAGCGTCAACTGCGAGCTCAACGAAAACGACGAGCAGTTTGGAATACCGCTCAGGGAGTTCGACCTTCTGGGCCTCCACTTTGACCTTTCCCATTCGAACCGCCCCGCTCGATACAGAATGGCGGACGCATGGGTGACGAAGTTACTTGGCTCTGCCGAACTCACCAGAGTTAAACGCGGAGGGGCGTCACCCCGCGAGTTTTACCGGGTGTTTGGGGCTTTGGTCTGGTTTGCCTACACCACGCATTTCCAGCTGGCCTACGCCCGGTGTTCACTGTCCTTCCTGCAGAGGCTGGCCTCATCCCTGGTGGAGCCAGCTGACTGGGACATCTCCAGGACGGTTCCGCCCTCGACCGTGCGTGAGGTGGAGCACCTCACCTCCCTCGTCGAAGACAACCGCTGGGTCAGTCGTTCGAAGTCGATCTCCTCATCGGTGACTCTCTGGACAGACGCCTCATCATCATGGTGGGCCGCAGTCCTGGAGGGCGAACCTGAGCGGATATCGCAGGGCCCGTTCTTGAAGTTGAGACACACTCACATCTTTTTAAAGGAGTTGTTTGCGGTCCTTAGGGGCATAAACCTGACCGCAAGGTTTCACACGAATACGCGCATGAGACTCATGGTTGACAACCTTCCGGCTGTCCAGTGTCTCGTCAAGGGGCACTCGAAGAACTTTGCAGCAAATGTCCTTTTGGCGAGGATTTTTGATGCTGCGCGGGCGGCCGGCCTTGTCATCAGTGCCGAGTGGGTACCGACTGATAAACAGAGAGCCGACCCGTACACCCGCGGGGTGCTAGCCAGAGAGGACGACACGCCAGAGGGCGTCTGGTCGCCTCAAGCGGAGGACCTTGCTCCGCCTTCAGATTTGGTGTAGCCACTGCGTGGTCCCTGGGGGTCCTGATGCGTAAGCGTTCAACAAAAAAGACCCATTTTGTAGTTGTATTGTTTCTCCCCCTCTAGCCTCCTTCGAAGTAAGCACAAGGCAGCCCCTCGAGTATTTTTGTATAAGCACCTGCTTTGTAGGAAATACTTGAGGAGGCTGCCAGCTGCAAAAGATCAAAGGAGGTAAATGTGCTGTAGCCCACACGAAACACAGGTGAATCTGGGTTTAGTGGCGGGCGTAAGCGTTCAACAAAAAAGACCCATTTTGTAGTTGTATTGTTTCTCCCCCTCTAGCCTCCTTCGAAGTAAGCACAAGGCAGCCCCTCGAGTATTTTTTTTGCATTTTCTCAAGCCGTGAAGGCGAAGGGGGGGGGGTGAAGCGGGAGGTCGTACTTCGCAAATAGCGGCCGCCCTCCCTGACTTCTTAGCAAACAAACGAATTTCCTTGTTAAGGGACGAGCGCTTTTTCTGTGTGTTTGTGTGTCGCTGAGGACGCCTGTTTGCCATCTTCTTTCCCGGACGATATCAAAGTACGGCTGATTCGTTTCAGAATGGTTTCCCTATCCTTCCTTTCGGGCTCTCGATGGAAATTTATAAAAACGACATGAGAACCCAGTGCTGTGTGTGTCGCTGAGGACGCCTGTTTGCCATCTTCTTTCCCGGACGATATCAAAGTACGGCTGATTCGTTTCAGAATGGTTTCCCTATCCTTCCTTTCGGGCTCTCGATGGAAATTTATAAAAAATGAAGGGGGTTCACTATCACTTTTGAGCGCAGACCATCTGGCAATGCAGGAGAAGACACTGCCGTTTTCGACAGCCCGGCGCTCCGAAGTATTTCTTCAGCGTACGTTCCGTATCTTGAGGCGAGCCGACGCGGGCAATCAATATCCGGTTACCACGAAAAGCAACTTTCAGGACAGCGACAAGAACAGATCTATCGCAACTGCGTCGGTAACTAGCGCTCTGTTGCACGGGATCGGCCCAATTCCAGCTCGAGAAGCAAGGGTACGTAAGTTGATCGATCCCGATAGACTGTGGTGGCGTGGAAGACACCACCAGGCAATTCGAAGGGGGAATCGAGGTACGCTGGGAACCCACAGGATGCCCTGAGTTTCCATTGAAAAAGGTCGGGCGTCGGATGGAGATCGATTTCTGTCGCAGGGCATACGGTTGTTCTTGGCGGAATCTTCGAACATTCGAAAGTCGGCAGTCCAAAAGAAGGGTGCGTTGGAGGGAAAGGTTCTCTTCGTCCGGCGCAACCGCGTGTTGCTTCACTTTCTGGAACTAAATGGTGCTGTAGAATTGGGGGTTTCGATAGTCCTCGGGTGTTTGGGCCCGACAATAATTTAAAACTGTCCTGGCTGTGACCGTTTGGCTTCAAGCCGCGAGGAACGAGAGAGCAAAGGTATTCTTGTTGGGTATTTGGTTTGCCGACGATCATTTCTTTTTGATTTGTGTTTTTCTTGGGGGGGGGGGGGGGGGGGGGTAGGGGGGGTCAAAAGCTGTCAAAATAGGTCATTTTTTTGGGAACCACATAGGGGCTCCTAAAAGGCAATAAAATTTGGTAAACCGCCCCAGAACCGTATAGAAATGCCTAAAACATGCTTTTTGGCTGCTGAAGTGCCCCGAAAAGGCCTTTTTACGAGTGCCCAATTTTTGGACTCAGGGTGGACACCATTTGGTACCGGTGTTCTTCTTTTTAGGTGACAACCCCAAAAATAGTGACAGCATGAACCGAAGAAGGAAAACAACACTGCCCAAACCTATGTATTTTTACTCAAAAGACTATCCTGGGAGTTGGGGATGGTGGGGCTTCGTAGGAGGCATCGACAAGCGACTCAATGAGGTACGGCTTCGTAACGTGCCACCCCCTCGAGTCCTTGACGTCAGCGCCAGCTTTCGTAGTGGCCTGTGTCGTGTAGCGTGCTACTGCAAGCTGCAGATACCCTGCCCTGAGCTGCTATGTCGTGGCAGCCCTATGAATCCACCGCCGAACCTTTTCGTTCAAGTCCAGTTTTCTATTTTTGTTCAAGCTCAACGTGCGTTGGGGTTAGGTACCAGATACACCCCGGTGACCAGTATTGTCTTCCGTGCGTGTGCAATGCGACCCTTTCGGGGTGGTGTACGAAAGGCGAACTTGAATAAAAGACACTGTCGCGTGCATCCCTTCAACAAAAACGTTGGGATCTGGAAAATCCCACTACGACTTTACATGTGCTCTCTGCTGTGTCGAACGACCTCTCTGCTGGGGGACAAAAGGGCTAGCTAAAAGGCAGGGAATGCGACACGTCCAGGGAAGTCTCGTTCGAAAGGGGCGTACGGGTAGTGTGAGCCTAGTGTTTTGTTTATGCTCGCTCAGTACCCGGGGAAGAAGCATCTAGACCAGACACGGCCGTCAATCTGGACACCCTCGTAACTGTCGTCTGAGATCGATGGACGGGCATCCAAGCAGTTTCGCTGCTTCGTCTTATTAGGTTATTTGTGTTGCAGCAGCATGTGACCTACTGAGAGAGAGAGAGCAGGCTCATACGAGACCCCGAGTGAAGGCTGGATATATTGGGTGGTGCGCAAGAAAAAAGAAGAAAAATACACAGATGCTTCGTTTTGCTTTGTGCGTGTCGGTTGTTTCTCTGGCTCGTTACCCTGCTTCGGACACGCTGTGTGTCCGGTGAGCCGGCCCACCCACGGCTGATAGACTGCTGATAGACTACAATTGTTGAGGTTAGAATGCAGAATATATGTAGCGATGGCCTGCAGTAGTCACTTGGTGGCTACTGCAGTAGTCACTAAGTGGCTGCCTCTTCGATCGTTACTTAATACTATTGCCTGCGCGGTGATGATAGACAACAGCAGGCAGTTCTTACACTTCCAGGAAACAGGGGTGGACTGGCTCAAGTTAGAGCTTGTCACTCACCGATCACAACTGATACATGGTGACGTTCCATGTTCGCTCTTTTCGGTTTCAGAAGTTGGAGCTACGCAGGCACACAGGCTCGCGAAGACGGTTTGGACCATCCTGGGACAACAGGCGGTTGTTCAAAAAGAAAAAGTGTGTAAATGAAAGAAAAGAAGAAGGCGCGCATGTATCGGGTTTCCGGCGATCAACGGTATAGCACCGACTTGTGTAGCCGACAACTTTTTCTGTGCCTTGCTTTTTTCATTAGCTGCGGCAGCGTTTTTGTACTCGACTGGTTTTTATAAGACTCTGTTTACTGGAATGGAGGTTCGCTCGAAACTCATCCCGCTTGACGAACTGTACGTCGAGAGGAGAATGGGTTGAAGGGCAGGCCCAATAGCCCTTGGAGGCTGGGACAACAAAAGCACGAGTCTGGTCACTGCGATTGGTCCATTTTCTGTGTCGCTGCAATTGGGGTGTTGTTCGCCACGCGTGGAACAAAAAAGAGTCGGTACGTTGCCGTGTATTATAACCAAAAGTGATGAGGTTTTTGACGGCCAGCCGATCAACCGAAGTAGGAAAGAGCGGCGTGGAGGTTTGTTCTTTTACTTCGATCGTGTCGACAAATCAATTTTTGAGATGCCAGTCAGATGATCATGAGGCAACGTTCAAAATAGTTGTTGAGTGCATGGAAATTGCGTGGATTAGCGCGCACCTCCTTTTAGTTTTAGCGCGCGCCCCCTCGCTCAGGTCACGCTATATATGCCGTCGTCGCCTGCCATGGCATCGAAATGCTTGCCCACAGGACTTTGTTCTAGATTAGTTGTTGACCATTGCACCAGCGTCGGCTGGCAATACTGGCTGTGACAAGATATAAAGTAAAAAAGTGCGTTTTGCTTCATTCTTTTACTTTTCACGTGCCGACAACATTATTTACTTGCTGTCCTATACTGGTGGTATATTGAGTCTGCCTTATTTACCAAGGGTTTCTGGACTTTGGGTGCTATAGAGGAGTCTTGTTTGCTGTATGCCGTGCCACGCCATAGAATTTGAAAAGGAAGAGCCCTGAGTGCGCGCTCAGGTTCGAAGAAAAAACAGTGTTGAAAGAGTGGCCCTCAATCCAGCCTGATTGCAGGATGTTTGCCGCAGATACGTTAGCACGCTTGCCAAGGATCGACTTCAGGCACTGGTGTAGCAGAGTCGCACGAGGCGCACTCTAACGTGATCCGTGATCATCAAGGCGAGCAAGACGTCTCGCCACCAACGTTTGACGTGCGTAGTGGTTGGCTCAAATCTGGGTTAAGGAATGAATCGTCCACGTGACAGCACGTGCCCTGCTTACGTTGTGCTGCCTTCCACGCTCACTCCTTCCCCCAAAGTGGTTGGCAGGTCATCGAAAGTTGTTTTCGAGTGATTTTTTTTTTTTTTTTTTTGCTTTTTCCTTTTTTCTTTTACCCTCACTAACGTTGTCTCCAGAACCATTGCGGGTTCTGGTTTGGCTGTTGGATCCGAGGAAAGCCCATGCCTGGTTCGAGTGCGGGAGTTTGAGAGTGAAAAGTAAACATGTGGCAACCCTGACCCGTCGGTGCGATGATGCCTCAGAAGTCAGCACACAAACCCCGGAAGACGTTTGCAGAAGGCACGCGCGGGAAGTTTCCATCCTGGTTGCCTGCAAGAGCAAGCAGGCCAATATGAAACAGAACGTGAGAGAGAGAGAGAGAGAGAGAGAGAAAGAGATGCAGTGCGCGTATGTGTTTGTGTGCGTGATCAAATGACACACTCTCTCTCCCTCTCTCTTTCTCATCGTGGAACTTGGCGTGGGTGTAAGAACGCGCGTCGGGCCTGTTGGGGTCTTGTTGACGTTCTGCCAAATTGGGAGGGAAAGCGTGTAAGAATGCTTCAGGGCAGCAACAGCAGGCAACGGTTCCCGCCGTAGCCAGACGAGGGGGGGGGGTTAGCGAGGCTTCTACATCCCGGACTCACACACCGGGTTGCGGCAGCGGGTTTGCGGTCGGTTGTGCGGCGAGCCTCAATGAGGGAGTTCCCACTCCCGCAATGAGGGAGCCCCACTCCCGCAATGCGGAAGTGATCACTCCCGCACGTTTTTCACTCCGGGAACCGTGAGCCGGGGTTCTCTCAGGGCGTGCAGAGCTTCTCGCAAAGGGGTTCGAAGTGAAAGAGAAAGGAGGTTGATGCAGGAGCCAAAATACAGTAACAAATGTTTTGGACCGTTCCCATAGTTGGCAAACAAATCAAATTTTAGCCAAGTCGGCGATCCCCCTCCAAAAAAAGAAAAAAATGAAGCAAAGTCGAATTGCTTCAAAATTGCTTTTAGTTGCTCACAGCATGAAAATGGGGGGGTGTTGTTGTGTTTCGGAAGTTGGACGGGGCGTGGTTTGTGAAGCAGACCAACTTTTTCTCCTTTCGGCGTCTTGCGACCTTCACAAAAAATACAAAAAAAATCGTCTCTTTTCGAGAAGACGTGTTCACACGCTGGCTTCAAATAGATACACGTCGGTGCTCCCGCTAAGGAAATAACTGGCCTCCAACCTTGTTTTTTTTTTTACACACTCGGCAAGATAGAGGCCGGCCTTTTCTTCCCTCAAAAAAGGAGCCTCTGAGCTGGCTGGGCAGTGCAATGTACTCCTTCACTGACTTATTCGTAGCCACTGTCAGCGAAAACCCACCCACGGTCGTCGGCCACTGGCTCGGATAAACCGTACACCGCGAGAGTAGGAGAAAGTAGGTTGTGTTACCTGAGGGGGTAAACTAGAGTTTTCGTTGACCGCACTACCCTGAGCCCAAATCCTGGACGTGGTTTCAGGTGGCAAACTTGGCAAATGATCATGATCAGAAGGTCCTACTTGGGCGGTTCAGTTTCCTTACACATTGCATGTGGCTAAAACAAAATGTCCAGGAGCCATCACGTGACGGCTCCTGGATGGAGCCATCTCAAAAAGAAACGGGTCGGCGGCCTTAGCGGGAATTGTACCAATAACGAGGCTCGTGAGGAGCAGTCTGGAAGAACTGTGAAAACGGGGTTTGAACAAAGGGGCGATCTTTACAAACAAACGAGCGACGCTAAAAGCAAAAACAAGAAATACTCGGAGGCGGCGCCCAATGCTGAGAGGACCCGTCACTGAACTCTGACGGTTTCAGTATTCTAAATGACCGTGTGGTTCTCATTTGCATGCAGATGACTCCCCACTAGCGCAACAAGAGCAATCAATGATGGGATCGTCTGTGATTCGGGCTCGTGGTGCGTTCGTGGTTTTGACCGGCAGTGAGCCGGTCCGTCCCTATCTCTTGAAACTGCATCGAAGTGCCTGCCGCTGTTTATCACAGTGAATCACGGTTCACCACGGTCTATCAGGCCCATCCCTAGTCCCGAGAGCTGCATCGAATTGCCCGTGCTGTATTCTTCGGTCTACCGCGGTCTATCAAGAGGGGATAGACCGGCTCACAGGCAGTGACCCGGGGATGCCTCGTCCAACCTTCAGAACCGGCTCTCGTTGCTTTCGTGGCCGGGAGTCACAACTGGGCGGTTCGAGTATTTGCTGCAAAGCAGAGGTAGGCGTTTCCAAAACAAAAGAACAGGAATATTTCAGGAGTTCGGGCCAACACTGGTGATCGGACTACCAGAGAGCGCAGATTACTCTTTTTTTCGTATCGTGTGTGTGTAGCCGATGCGCGAAGCGTTAACAGCCTCGAGTTCTCAGTCTGTTTGCATCGGGTGTAAAAAGAACTTGCTTATGCCGAATTTCTTTTTTTCTTTTAAGCGGAGAGTAGGACGCGGTTCGATAGAGCAAACGCGGGCGCAATTGCATCGGGCACCGCAGTGCGCGGGGGTCACAGGGTAAGTTGTGTATTTCAAGGGGAGGAGGCACTTCCGGAATTGGCGTCACCTTGAGTATAACCGCCGCGTAATCGAGCTCAGGCTGCCTCATACATGTTTGATGCTAGCATCAAGTCCGGGTGAAAAGTGGTGGCTTCGTTTAGCGTGATGCACCATTGTTCCGGAAATGTTCCCTCCCTACAGGAAGTAGTAGTTGTTTGAACTTGTTATGCAGCAACAATCTGTGTCGATAGATTACACATAGCAGTAGTAATATGTCGTCTGCCGAAGCAGCAGGAGACAGCAGGCGCGGGCGGTGCTGTCAGCACTTGTTCCGCGTCGCATCAAGGACATGATGCTGGCGGTTGGGGGATCGGCGACCGCGACTCAATTAAGGTGCGGTCTCCAGTACAGGAAGAAAATACTCGAGGGACTGCCTTGTGCTCATTTCGAAGGAGGCTAGAGGGGGAGGAAACAATACAACTACAAAGTGGGTCGTTTTTGTTGAACGCTTACGCCCGCCACTAAACCCAGATTTACCTGTGTTTCGTGTGGGCTACAGCACATTTACCTCCTTTGATCTATCGCAACTGGCAGTCTCAAGCATTTCCTACAAAGCAGGTGCTTATACAAAAAATACTCGACGTAGCTGCTTCGACTCCGAATGGAAGGGGGGAAATATAGAGGTAAGGGGCAAATACAATACAAACACAATCTGATTTGTTCTTCGCTTACACCACCGTGTGTTGTTTTCTCACTCAGGACTTTTGACCTGTTGTGTTTGTGTGATTTGTCGTGTAGGGGTAGACCCGCATGACCTCACGTCCGTTCAACACGTGGTTCGGTAGTTACAGCACTTTGGATCCCTTCTGTTCTTTGTCGGGCAGCATCGTCGAGCATTTCCTTTCAAGCTGGCGCTTATGTAAAAAAAAAAAAAAAAGGCGAGCAGCAGCACCAGACGAATGGTTCAGGTGATGATGCGTTCTGCGACTTTTTTTCATTGTGATCTTCCCAACAGCGTTGCAGAAATCTACTGGTCGAGTGGGGTCTCTGTGTGAAGCGACTCATTAAATCGGTGGCAATCTACGCGGGGAAAGTGCCTTTTGGGCCCAGTTGGATAACAATGGTAACTCCATTGCTAATACATGTCCGAAGAATCCAACTCGATTCAACCCCGTGGCCTTAAAACCGCGGGGTCGAGGTGGATACAAGTGACCGAGATAAGAACGTTGAAGTGGCTAAAGAAAAAGTGGTGTCACCTGAGGGGGTAATCTCAGAGCCGCCCACGTGATAAGCCGTTAAGCAGTGTGAACTTGAAATGCAGGTACCACAGGGGTAAGCTTGCATTTGTCATAGGCTAGGGTTATTTGAATTCATCGTCCGAGGACGATCTCAAAGCGGACGAGGACGGTGCTAATAGGCTGGTGATTACCAGCTCCATTTTTCGTTTGTTGCGCTTTCGCGCCGGCTGTCCCGCCGAAGCAGTCGCTCGAGGGGGCGATCCTGACATGGATGAGGATGATGTCGAGGTGGCAGGGCTGGTGATATCCAGCTCCATTCTCGAAATGTTGCGCTTTCGCGCCGCGTGCTTTTTTCCGGGTTTTCTCGCCGGGTCATTCGGTGGTGTCGGGAGTCGGGCTCTTTTCTGCCCCTTTCTTGGTGGTGTCGCTCGGGCCGGCTCGGTCGGAGCGTGCTTTTTCGCCATCTTGGCCGCCTTTGGGGACGCTTGACGCGTCCTCTTCATGCGCGGTGGTGTCGTCGGCTTCTGTCGGCCCTTCTTCCGCGGTGTTGTTGGCTTCGGGGGCGCTGGCACGTGGTGGCCCTTTTTGCAGCAGGCTGACGGCCGCCGTTCCGCTAGCGTCGGTAAGCCGCGGCAGTCGTCACACGGCCCGCGGGCGTGTTCGCGGCAGTCATGGTGGCCGGCCTTGCAGCACGCTGTTGGCGTGTTGCACTCCACGCATCTCGTCATGCGGTGCCGGTCGCAGACCGCCGGAGGTAAGCCGTCGTTGTCGGTGTGGTGGTGTCGGCAACATGCCTCCACCGTAGGGCCGTGGTGGTGTCCGAGTGCGCGACAGACTGCGCACTTCCCTTTGTGATGGGTAGCGCACTTGGGGGCATTCTTCGTCGCCTCCGGCACTGCGTGTGGGAGGTGCAGGGGATCCGGGTTGGCCAGTGGCGCTCTGGGGATTACCCATCGCCGCGCTCTGTCCGTCCGCTCGGGCGGGTACGCCGGCGCTGTGCCGTAGCCGGTTTTCACCTGCTGCATGATGGTCGGCCCGGTTTCGGGCATGCGGTGGCGGGGCCGGGGCTGGAAGCCGGGTACGCTGCTCAGGCCTATGAACGACAAGGCTGTCGTTCGCGACTTGAAGTCGCCAGGGAGGCACTTGCCGAGTTGTTGTTGCACGGCCAGCTTGTTGATTGCGCTCAACATGCAGCGCATCCCGTTGGCCTTCTCCCGATGCGTCTTGGCCGCCTTGCTAGGTGCCTTGATGTCGAGGCCCGAGAACAGCTCGAAGTCGATAGCTGCCTCTACCGCTGCCATGTCGCCATCCGATGACCATTCGAGGCCCGAGAGCCAGTCGATCGCTGCCAGGAATGTCCTTTCGTCCCAGTAGCGTAGCCACGCCCAGGCCGGGGCGATGCGCCGGAACGGGAACTCGCGTTTCGCCGTTGGCATCTGCGCGCAGCGCTCCCAGGGGGTCGCCGCCTTTCGTTCTAGCCATTTAACGTTGACCCGGCGCGCCCGCTCCGCCAGGATCTCTGCCATCAGCGCTTGTACCGGCCCGGCAAATTCCCGTGTCGCCGGCGTCACGATTCCGTGCTCCCGCAGGCAGCTCGGCCAGAGCCTCCTGTCGGACTGTGCGATCCCCGCGTACTCGGGCTTCGTGCGTATGTTGTCGAAGGCCGTGCAGTCCCAGTAGACGTGGTGCTCGTCTTCCAATGCTCCCGAGTCACACAATGTACAGGCGGGGCTTCCGCCTTGGCGAAATCTCGACGTGTATTCGGCGGTGTTCACGCCACCTGCGAGGGCAACCCTGATCAGTTAACCGTTAAGCATTGAGTTCTTTTAAGTACATGAACCACATGGATTAGCATGCACTGCAAACCCGTTAAGCAGCGGCTGCCGGCTTATCCCGTGACACCAAACCAAGTATCGGCTAATGAGGGGGCGGGGGAAGGAGAGGCTTTAATTTTGTGTCGGAGATCTGCCTCACGTGCAAGCCAGATGCAAGCGTCAAGACTTCAAAAAGAGAAGGAAAAGGGAGTGCTGAGGCTGTGGTTATTTTGCCATACCTCCAGACACCAAATAAATCGAGCTATAGTGCGTCGCAAAATTCCAACCGTTATGCAGACGCATTGGAAGAGAGAGACAGAGAGAAAAGAGAGTTGAAGTATGGCTAAAGAGAACGAGGCTTATGGAACAAAACACGACGAGGGTTGGCGTAAACAGAAATATGTGGGACCGGAAAACCCTGTCCCCCCTATTTTGGGCCGTTGCGGTCCAATAACACATTTCCACCAGCCGTGTCTTCAACTAGGTTTCTCAGTTACTCGGCGGAGCAGAGCAAGGTCAACCCGGGGGTGGCTGGTGGAATGCCACGAACAAAACTGGACAATATCAGTATTTTGTCCCTGCTAACTTCGTAAGTCTGGTCCAACATACTTCTGTTTACATACGTCTGTTTTCATGAAGTACACGCGATCCGACTTGGTAAGGTGTTTTATGGCGTACACGCACGTATGCACATCAAGAAGAAAGTAAGTTGCGTGCGGGATCTTCGTTGAGTGTTTGGGCAGTATCCTGCCTTTCATGTAGGTTTGGTGCTACAAGTCTCCCAAGTCTTCTTCGAGGAAGTGCGTAGTCTTTTACTTTTTTGTTTTTGTTTTCTTCTTTTTTTGTCACAACATCCTTTAGTTCCAAGCACCTTTTCATGTCTTTTTATTGACGGCATGTTCGGAATGCTTTCTTTACCATGGTATTAAGGAGGGGTTTTTACTGCTTAGCCGGTTTCGGGTCCCTCAGCGCGCTTGAGGTGCTGTTTGGGTGGTTGATCGTCAGAAAACATGGAAGGGGGAGGAGGCATGGACGATAAAGAAACTCGTCGGCAAACCATGGAGCAAAATAGTCTTTTGTGAAACGTCAGAAAACATGGGAGGGGGAGGAGGCATGGACGATAAAGAAAGTCGTCGGCAAACCATGGAGCAAAATAGTCTTTTGTGAAACGTCAGAAAACATGGAAGGGGGAGGAGGCATGGACGATAAAGAAACTCGTCGGCAAACCATGGAGCAAAATAGTCTTTTGTGATTGTTCCGGCAGTGGGGGCGAGCTCGTTCAATATCATGCACGTCACGGAGGAAATGAATTAACAGTCTGCGCACGCAGACGGCTCATAGAATGGTGCGACTGGTAAATGGTCTCCATCAAGGACCTGCAGCGCTCTCGATACGAGGGGAAGAGCTTCTTTTTTCGAGTGAAAGGTCGCTTGAGGATCCGGGGGTTTAAAGTCTCCGGGGGGGAAATCTTAGTTTCGTGTTCAAGCGCTGGGGGCTTGTCGGTTGTCCGGGTGGACCTTCTCTGCGTTGTTGGCTGAAATACTTTTCACTTCCAATATTCGATCAGTATAATTCGTTGTCATTTACCCCCCCTAGACTTTACCCCCCCCTGAATTTTGCCCCTTTTTTGGGATTTTCGATGTACCTACCACCCCCCGTGTTTAAGATCGCGCCCTCCCGTGTATAAGATCGGTTTTTTTGGGGGGGGGCGATCTTAAACACGGAAAAACGCGATCTTAAACACGGGGGGGGGTAGGTACACTGGGAAAAACAGTGTCTTTTACCCCCCCCTGGGACGGTTACGGAACTGCCTGTGAAATGGGGTCTGCAGTGTTCACAAGGGTCCGGAGCTTTCACAGGAGATCCACAGCCGCTGTGGAGTTCCACCGCTGCTGTTCTGATGCAAAAGGAAAAGCAAAATTGCTGAGCAGGCAGAAGTAGCAGAAGGATTCAGGGTCTTGCCATGCCCAGCATCCACTTTCATACCCGAGGCGGCGATCATAAAGGAACCCTGCAGGGGCCCCAGAACAGTATCCTGTACCCCCCCTGGAAATTACCTCCCTCGGCCAAAATTTAGGCCTCAGGGGGGAAAATCTTAGTTTCGTGTTCAGGCGCTTGCCTCTCATGTGTTTGATGCTCAGGGGGGGGGGGGAGGGGGGGGTAAATGACAACGAATTATACTGATGGTATTATCGTGGATATCATCGGGGAAAACTGGTAGGCACCTGGGTTGTTCGCTGTGAGAACATTTGCAGGACGCTGCAGAACGGGACTTTCGAGCCTGAAATTACTCAGCAGCAAAGCGGTCGACTCGGCCCGGTGTTACGTATCCTCACGACTGGCGGCTACCTCATGTATTCGATACAGAATGCTGCTTCAGTGACATGATTTGATTTGCGTGGTTGCTGCGTTCCTCCCATGATGAGAAAAGCGATGGATCGAAAGTCGAGGTCATCATACCTGCAATCGGTTTCCCGTACATTCGAACCTTTTTTTCTTGATTGTTTGTTGGAGCGACGAGAGAGTTTCGTGTACAAAAAGTTTGAAGAAAAGAAACTTCGGGAGTTGGGCGCGCACTGGTAAACGAAGCTAACGTACGATCCGTATCATCACGATCTACGGACTGATGGTCGTAAAATGTTAAGGCTGAATGTACCGTGTGGTAGTTTTCAGAGTCAAAAAAATTCAGAGTTAAAGTTTGTTTGAGAAGTCGGGAACCTTTTTGTTGGCTTCGTTTAACTTTCCATGTGAAAACCGTCGTTCCGGAAATGACCCCTAGCGCAATACTGTTGGAGAAAAGTAGAGCTGTCTGTTGCTTGAAATGGCATGGACTAAAAACTGCTTCAGTCCATGATCCACGGGCACGCACATGCAGGCAGTCCTCAGGCTGATTTTCGTAGCTCGTCGGTACTCACTGCGAAAGAGCAGGCTAATACTTGTCGTCGGTATGTAGTTGTAGTAGTAGGAGTAGTAGTAGTAGTAGTAGTAGTAGTAGTAGTAGTAGTAGTAGTAGTAGTAGTAGTAGTAGTAGTAGTAGTAGTAGTAGTAGTAGTAGTAGTAGTAGTAGTAGTAGTAGTAGTAGTAGTAGTAGTAGTAGTAGTAGTAGTAGTAGTAGTAGTAGTAGTAGTAGTAGTAGTAGTAGTAGTAGTAGTAGTAGTAGTAGTAGTAGTAGTAGTAGTAGTAGTAGTAGTAGTAGTAGTAGTAGTAGTAGTAGTAGTAGTAGTAGTAGTAGTAGTAGTAGTAGTAGTAGTAGTAGTAGTAGTAGTAGTAGTAGTAGTAGTAGTAGTAGTAGTAGTAGTAGTAGTAGTAGTAGTAGTAGTAGTAGTAGTAGTAGTAGTAGTAGTAGTAGTAGTAGTAGTAGTAGTAGTAGTAGTAGTAGTAGTAGTAGTAGTAGTAGTAGTAGTAGTAGTAGTAGTAGTTTGAACTTGTTACGCAGCAACAATCTGTGACGATAGACTGCACACACCCGCTACAGACTACCTCTTTGCACGCGTCGTGTCATGCTTCGGTCGCTTCTTTCCCCGCGTACGGTTTGTCTTCGGTGCGCGCTTCACGTCCGAGACTGCACATAGTAGTAGTAGTATGAGTCGTCTGCCGCGGCATCCCGACTGTCCAATCACTGTCGGTATGACAAAAAAAAACGCCGTACATGACAAACAACGACAAATACACAGGGAGGGCCCGTGTCTTCCAGTGAGAGAGATGCGTGCCTGGTACCAGTTCTGAGCTTAGAGCAGAAACGGGGTGGGGTTGCGAGCACGTGCTTGCGAGAACGTGCTGCCACGGGTCCTGTCAGCGCCGTGTTCAAAAGGTTTTCAGGCCCGGACACATAAGGCAGGCCCGACGCGGAACCTGAATGTCTGCAGACAGGACAGCGGTGTGAGTGACTGTTCGTAGCTTGTCACTGCCAGGACCGTGCTGCACGTGCACAGTGGGAACGCCCCTTCAACCTGGGGCGCCCGCCCTACTTGTACCTGCCACTGCTGACAGTCTCTTTTTCCGGCGGCAATCTGCGCAGCAAACTCCGCACAGCACAGTGAACAGGGGGGGCTGCCGTGCGTGTGCAGCACCAAAGGAAAAGAGTAGAAGAGGGGGAAGGAGCGGGGGAGAGGAATATCGTGGCAAAATGGGGTGCACGACCACTTGTGTCTTCTCACATGGTGTGTCACATGCTTTCAAGGAGTCGTGTTTAGGTCCCTACGGGGAGGAATCTTCGCGTGGTGCCTGGGCAGAATCTTGCCTCTCGTGTACGTTTGATGCAAGATCAAGTCTTCTTTGAGGGGTGGGTATAGCTGTGGGGTAAGAAAGATTGCGGGGATCTTTGTCAATCGGGTAGTGCGCACTACATCCCCTTGTGTTGCCGACAATCAACCGAGGTTGACGTGCGGTCCGGTGTCTTTCGACGGCGTCAGGTCTATTATCGATCGATTTCTGCGTGGTTTCGGCGAAATTCGCTGCCCGTGCACATCCCCCGCGGCAACTCATTTCGGGAATTCTGCCGTCAATATTTTCTTTCCGGGGTTCTCAAGCAGCCGCTTCTTCACCCTGTTCGCCGCCACCGACCGGTGCGTGTATTTTTCCTCTTCTCATCTTTCTGTTGTGTTTCCGACGATTCCGTATGGGGTACAGGTTGGTGTCTTTCGACGTTTGGTGCTTGTGGGGTTCAGCTTCGTGTGTGGTGTGACAGTTTCTTTTTCTTTAAGGATTTTGAGCTAAAAGATATGAGAGCTTTCGGTGCTTTGTGTAATCCAGGGGGGAGGAAGAGGAAGCTATCCCAACACATGACTTTCGCCGTTAGAGAAAGCCTGCCTGCAGGTATTAAGCGTCATTTGAGACTCGTCGTCAGGGAGTAGCTTCACCAACCCCTACTACGACAAGTGGGTGGTGCCATCGAGGGAGCATGAGAAAAGCACATACTGTGACTGCTCGCCCACGCTCTCAACAGCGTTAAGTTGGGACCTTCTTGTTTTAGTGCAGCATTGGTGATGCGCGAGTAGTCCAGGCTGGGGCGAACTCCTTGTGTTTCCAGCGCCTTTGTTTTCTCCCAAAAAAATACTCGACGTTACTGCTTTTGACTCCGAATGGATGGGAGGAAATACAGAGGTAGAGGGGAAAAACACTCAGATTTGTTCTTCGCTTACACCACCGTCTGTGTTGTTTTCTCACTCAGGACTTTGACCAGTTTGTGTGATTTGTCGTGTTGGGGTAGACCCGCATGACCTCACGTCCGTTCAACACGTGGTTCGGTAGGTACAGCACTTGAGATCCCTTCGGTTCTTTGTCTGGCAGCTATTAAGCTGGCGCTTGTGTAATTTTGTTTGTGCGCACTAGCGGAACTCACCTGCTTTGGTAAGTTTCACGTAGTACGCTGCCAACTACTAATTTTTAGCACCAACAATGCAATGTTAACACAAAACCCCCGATTATTAGACCTAACTTAATCCCTGCTTCAGCATCGTTTCTGCTTCTTTTTCTCCCCGTTTAACATTCATTCGGGCGATGAGGTAACGCGACGCACGACGTGATTTGCATCACAGGGTAGAACCACGGGGAGGGTTCGGGTGAGGGTTCAGGAGACGTGGGGAAAATCCTCTTCAGGCGCCCGGCGCTCGACGGAGACTGGATACAATACAGAATGGGCATTTGTCGTGATACTCTGCCAAGTTCTACGAACTTGTGTTAATGTCGTTGCGGGTTACCCGCAACAACAAGAAAACACAAGTTCGTAGAACTTGGCAGAAGTCGTGATTGTTGCACCGATGGTGGCGCAGCCGGGGGCGTTCTGACTGGACGAGACCGCCTGGCAGGCGTGTGTTGACACGTTGTTTCGCGGGCTCTCCTCCTTTTGGCAATAGCCCGCCCTATGGCGGCGGCTAGCATCTTGACGGAGAATCTCAACTCCCACTGAACAAAGGGTACGTCGTGCGGATATTCAGGCACGGCATCGTTCCAGCTATTACGGGCGCAAATTGTTTCCAGCTTGCCCAACATCCACTCGGTCTTCCGTCCAGCCGCAAAGCGTGGGGGTTTGTAATCCAAAAAGAAGAAAATGAGAACGGAGAGGTAAAGAAAGAGAAGGCTGGGGGAAATCACTCGAGCGGCTGCCTTGTGCTTGTTAAACAGTGGGTCGAATAAGAACAGTTATTTGACACACGTCTGGGTTGTCTAAAAACACTACCGCTGGTCTTTGGTTGTACGATTACGCCGATCCTTTGAGATATATATTTTTTCTGCAAATGGCCAGCCTCCTCGAGTATTTCCTACACCAGCAGGTGCATTTTCAAAAAAAGATCAGGCACAAAACTGGGCACGTGCCGACAAGAATTCGTCCCCCCTCTCCCGTGTGTGGAACTAAGCAAGGTGAGTCCTCCTTCTCACCGGGATGCCCGTAGGAACAGCCAGACAGCCAGAAACAGTCCACCCGCACGATCGTTCGAGCATTCCCATCTAACTCTACAAAGATCTCTTCGGGATCTATACGGGGAACTTGGGACGCATTTGAAGAGTGTCAGGACACCTCTATGCGAAAAGTCCGTTTTGGCTCTGAGTGCTCAAATGAAACGCTCACGGACTTCAGCGGTTGAAGATCTACGCGCTGGACTGGAAGCGGTGCTCCTGGTAACGGCGAGCGGAGCCCACGCTTGTGGCCGGTGTTACTCCGGGTATCCGCAATGGGGACAAAACTGGCGCCGAGGTGTGGACGCGCAGCTCCTATCAACCTGCTCGACGAGAGAGAGAGAGAGATCCAATTTGAAGCCGCTGACCTGGGGCACGGGCACCCAGTGCAGATCCACGCCACTGCGGAGCAATCCCAGGATGCGACTGACGGGGGGAGGGGGGGGCTCGGTAGATAATGCACACGCAAGAACCTGTGTACGACTTAGAGCGAAAGAGGTGCGCACGATGGACTTGCGTCCCTTCGCTGAGTCGCTCAACTTGAAACTAATCTGGTCCATCCCAGCTGACGAATACGTGGCCCGTTTGCCATTTCTAGAAGATTGCAGTATTGTGAACGCCTCTTGCAATACATGGACTACCCTGGGTAGCCACAAATTTCGTAACGTGCTACATTACAAACGACACCTGGTTTGCCGAGCACAGACCAAAATGTGACCTTTCAGAGAGTGAACGAATATTCCGTTGTCACGTGGATGAGAACGGTCAACCCCTGGAACTGCAACCCACATCACGAGCTGCTCCTGGAAGGTGACACCAGCACGTCGTAGCATGCGCTATGTAGGTGTCCCTCTACACTCCAGAAAGGCGAAGAGACTGCAACGGACTGCAAAAACACAGCAGCCGCCGCTAGCACTGCCTAAAGATGCAACGAACTGCGAGCTGCATAGATTTTCCTGGAGCTGCATTCGACGGTCTGTCACGGATACCAGGAGGGATGATGGACCGGCTTCTACGTAACGGTGGACTTTTCGTGCGTTTGGGTCATCCTGCCCAGATGGAACCGAAGCCGACCTCTGATGGGACGGCGAAGGCGAGTCGCGGTGTCGCAACTTATTTACGCATCGCAGCCTGAAAACGCGGGTTCGGAAATCCTGTTCGAGTCTACGACCTCCAAAAAAGGTTGCTCGGACCAGGTGCTGCAGGAATGCACTGGCCTCGCCTGCGCTACCAGGGCTGTATACATCGTCGAGTGCACTAACGTTCCGCAGCCCCCCCAGCGAGCCATGTGTTGATAACGCTCGCAGCAGCCTGCATGTCAGCGTTTTTTTTTTTTTTTTTTTTTTTTTTTTTTTTGGCAGAAACGGAGTCAAAAAAAAAAAAAAAAAGAGAGAAAAGAACAGGGGGGAATAGTTGAGTTGCAGCTCTTGACAAAGATAGATGGAAAAAAGAAGGTGTTTTTATTCTTCGCTTTTTCTCAAGAACAGGGGGGTCGGTCCTGCTTTTGGCTTTGTAGGTTCTCCCGACTCCCCAATTCGTGGTCAGCACAAACTCAAGAGGTCTAGTCAACTATTCCCTGCAGTATTGGCATACTTTCAAAAAAAAAAAGCGTGGGGAGGGGGTGGGGGTCGTGGCGGGTGGATTGCAAAGAACGCGCTTGGATTAGTTGTGTGCTTAACAACCGCACTGGTCCCGTCCGCACCGTGTTTCGGTCCTTTAAGCCACGTGATCCTTCAGGAGGCGGGGCATCGTTGTAGAGTAGGGTTGGGGGCAATATGCAAGGACGGTTTTGGGATAATAACTATTTGCCACCGTTGGGTGAGTGGGGAGTTAAGTAGCCCAGGTACATGCAGGAACAACGAATGAAGCAGTGTGCTGATGGTGATTGTTCCTCTGTGATTTGTCCTTTTTTCTCTTAGATTCTTTCCAGTCATCAGGCGCTCTCTGACAAGTGTGCCCATCATTCTCGTTTCGGGTCCGTTTTGTGCGGTTTTTTTGTGTTTCCGACGGTCCCTCCATTTTTTTTCAGAGTGAAAGTTTTCTTTGGTTCGTGTGTTTTTTTTTTCTTCTTTTTACAGTGCCTCGTTGCATGTAGAAATTGCGTGTGCTAGTGAGAGGGAGGGAGGGGTTGTTGTGTTGACACCTCAGAGTTACTCTGCTTCGCAAAGGAACATTTCCGGAGCTGGACTGCTCTGATAAGCACATTTTTTGCTGGCTTCGTGTAACTTGTTCATGTGCAACCGTTGCTCCGGAAATATTCCCTTTAGTACAGCTGTACTAATAAAAAAAATAGATAACACATCCTGTGGAAGGCGAGACAAGGATGAGAGGTATGGCCTCCTGGAGGTTAGTTGTGTCGCCGACAATCAACCGAGGTTGATGTCAGCGCTTTTTTTTTGTTGCCGTCTCTTGCTGAACCGAGAGTCCAGGCAACTGCTGTGGTTTTGCAAGAAGAGAGTAAGCTTGTTGGGCTAGCGACGAGCTTCCCGGCTTTGGCCGGACACGTCACCCGGACACGTCACCAAAAAAAGAAAGAGAGAGAAAGAGAGAGAGAGAGAGAGAGAGAGAGAGAGAGAGAGAGAGAGAGAGAGAGAGAGAGAGAGAGAGAGAGAGAGAGAGAGAGAGAGAGACGAGTTAGAGTGCAGGGACCATCTCTCCGAGGAAGAAAAAAAATCAGAGACTGGAGCCGGCGCCACTTTGCTGACAGGAACAAAAGGCAGTGCTTCGGTAGTTACGTCACTTGGGATCCCTTCGATTCTTTGTCTGGCAGCTTCGTCGAGCGTTTCCTTCCAAGCTGAAAAAAGTATGCGGAACTCGTTGGCACGCCTTCCTACATTATGAAGTTGTCCCATCCAACGCAAGAAATGATGTATGGAACGTATGCTTGCGTTGGAATCATTTGGCATCAGCAAGGACACTTGAAGAAAGCCACGGAACGGCAATAATTCGTTCCCCTTGATACCGACGATTGCAATATTTTCCTGCAAGCGAAAATGAGGCCGGCCTACCCAGAGAGAGAGAGAGTAATTTATTGTGTGTTGCTCCCTCCGCTCACCCCGCTTCACGACAAAATTCGTTTTGTGGGCTAATACACTCTTTGTGAGATTATTCTGCTCTCGCTTCCGCATTTCTTCCGTCCGCGGCTGAAACCCGTTGTATTTTCTTCTTTTTTCTTTTATCGGCTTGCTGTCGATTGGACCATCTTCTTGTGTTGGTTTTGTGTTTTCGGCGGTTTTTTTTCGGTTTTAGTCCAATGCCCCCGGCTGACCTAGGAGGTGAGTCGGGACGTTATTCGTTTCCGGCGTTTTGTGTTTTCGGTGGTTTTTTTTTTTTTTTTTTTTTTTGGTTTTCCTCGTTGTTTTCCCGGTGTTGCCTGGGTGAGGCAGTTGTTTGCGATTGCTTGCCTATTCCATGCTGCTATCGACGATCAACCGGGGGGGTTGACGTGCTGTCTGAGATCTGTCTGTTGTCGTCTGACTTTCTTCTTTCCCACCTTGGGGGTTACATTTTTTCGTGTAGAGAGTCGGCATTTTCAATGTCTCCTTTTGGAGGCGAGTGAGTGAAGGGGAAGATTGGTTTTGCTGCACACAATGCCTCTCCGGCAGCGCGCGGGTGTCGAATATGCTGGTCGCATATGCAGAACGCGGCTTCGCGCCAAAAAGGAGGCGAAAAGCTAAGGGAGGCGATAAAAGTTTGTGTTTTTGGTGGTTTCAGAGCACCCGAGTCAAAAGAATCCGGAGCCGCGATGCCAGCGCATAGGTCCTCTGTTCAGCTACCGGACACAAAATCCACAACGACCTCTTGGCTCTACTTGTTATCTGGAATAAACAAAAGGTAGGAGGGATGCGTGCTTTTTCGCTGTTGCGACGGCTTTCATGCGCATTGTTCTTGCTGTCTACGTTTTCCCGTTTCTCGTTCTTCGTTTTGTGTTGTCGACGATGAACGCCTGTCGGTTTTTTTTTTTGTATTTTGACATCGACCTTCTTGCTGTTGCTTGTTAACGGTTTTAAACTGCCTGAACGCAGCTCATTCGCCGCCATCTGCAGCAAGTCTCTCATAGGTTGATGCTCTACCGGCCTGGGTACTTGAGGTCTGTGTTGTAAAGTGGAATAGTTGAGCCGAATTGAGCTCTTGACAGCCAAACAGGAAGAGGTGGCTGACGTTCTGTTTTCTAGTATTCCCTGCAACATTTGCACCTGCGACACAAAAAAGACTCAACTATTCCCTACAATATTTACCCCTGCATTATAACAGGATCACTGCGTGCTTAGCTTTGCTGTGCAGTGCAGCTTTGGGTAGCGACAATCCCAAGTGTGTTTGTTTGCGGGAAAATCTTAGTTTAATGTGCGACAATGAGAATGGTAAACATTGTCCTTGGTACGTTCTAACTCACGCTCTATTCGCAGGTCTTGCCTGTCAACTTGTTTCTTCAATCTTGTTTCTAATGTTTGTGTAAAGTTAGTCCTTTTCTTATACTTGTTTGATTGACGTGTGAGAGCGCGTCCCACACGGTGTTACGATCCGTTACTTCATGGACCCTCCTCGTCCTTCAGCTTTTCAGTGGATTTCGTTGAATGAGAGAAAGCGATCGGGAGGGTTTACTCAGATCTGGAATTCGACGGGTTCCTGGCGGGGGGACTCGGACGGGGAATCACAGTCCGAGATCGCGTTGCTGCTGTTCGAGCTGGGAATGCCGCACCCCAGGCGGCACACGACGCCGGTGCCGTACGGTTCGTACCGGTAGTGCGACATGGTCGTCGTGGGTGACGAGCACAACGACCTGTCGTCACCGCAGCTGCGGGGGTGGGCAGGTTCCAAGCAGACCGAAGCCGGGCTCTGCCCGCCTGCCGGCTGCGGGCTCCTGGCCGGCGTGCACGCGAGGGACTGCGACAACGGAGTCTGGTGCGGGGTGTGCAGTCCTGACGTTTCCGCTGACTCGCTTGTGAAGCTGTGGTTCTCGTAACCAATGGACTGCTCGAACGATTGCTGCTGCTGCGAGAACTCATTGAAGTACACCGGGCTACTGGACTGTTCGCTCATGAACGCGTAGGGCGGGGTGGCTGACTCGACCTGACCCATACCCAAGGGTGACCTGGTCGCAACCTGCGGCACCTGTCTGAGAACAGACGGCTGCTGGCGCCTGATGACGAGGGTCTGCGGCACGATCGTGGCTGGCTGCGTCGACAAATCAACGACGCCGGCAGGCATGGCACCTTCCCTCTTCTTTTCGTGCTCGCCGTGGGCGAACACGCAGCGGTCGCCGTACGGGCACTCCTGGCCGTTGGTCCAGTTCCTGCACAGCCTCGTCTTGTACTTGTTCTTGTCGATGGCGGACGACGCCTCGAGGCTCTGCTGCTGCTGCAGCCCCTGCTGGCGCAGACTCTGCTGCTGCAGGCACTGCTGCTGCAGGCACTGCTGCATACCCTGCTGCTGAAGCTGCTGGAGCTGGTGTCCTTGCTGCGGCTGCTGGTGCATCAGCTGTGGCTGGGCCACGACGCAGTAGTCCTCTTCCGTCAGGTTCAATACCTGCTGCTGCGGGATGAACTCCAATGGCGCTTCATCCTGCGCGGGGTGGCAGTATTTGGTAAACGCAGTTCCGACGTTAAATTTCACACGGGTAAGTTGGATGCCGTAACCACTTCGGTTCCAACCAGACAATGACCAATCGAATGGTGGACTGGAGTGGCAACTGTCAACTGTCAGTTGACAGAACAACGTAAGCACCATTCGTGGGTCTAATTCCTGCAGTACGGTTGAGAACAAGACGCATGGGGCAGCGTGAAAAAGAGTGACGACACCGAGTTGTTGGGTGTTCTACAGCAAAAGACCAAGCAAAAGACGCACCTGGATCTTCATGGCCGCGGCGATCGGTGCAACGGACATCATCTTATTCAAAGGAATGAAAGTAGTAGTAGGGGAGAGCTGTGTCTTGTCTACGTGGGTAGTTTCGCTTCCTTCCCTTTTGCTGCGACGAAGGGTAAGTTAAGGTACTTCTTTGATTGTTCTTCTTCTGTAGGAGAGGGAGGTTCTTGTGTGTGGTTCTCGGCGAAAAGTTTAGCTCAAGAGGTTGTCGCGAAGTGTGGTCGAAAGAGACGAAGAAGAAGTGTAAAAAGAGAGAAGGGTTATTTGGATATAGTTGTAGAATGGACCTGTGGGGAATATTTCCTTGACGACAAGAAGTGCAAACGTGTTGACGGGTGTCGGTTTTCGTCTTCCATCACCAACAGACAAGCCAACTGGTCACACAGGCATCACCAGGAACGACGGTGCCGAGGACGCACACAACAATTTTTCAATGGAACAACACTTTGGAGGCACCTGCCTGCTTTCAATGAACTGCAATTGAGTTGGAAAAGGGAATGGTGTGAAATCGACACGCGCATCTACGTTTGGAGAATGAACACTGAGCGGAGAGCTACAAGGCTAGGTGGATTGATTACTGACGCGGGCAGCAAGGTAGGATTGATCTGAACGAGGGTGTCATGCAAACTTCTCTCTTTCTGCCGTTGCTTTGATTGAGGGGGATTAACACCAAGGTTCGTGTCACTGACCGACACTTAGAAAGGGGCCTCGTCGGGCACGTGAGCGAGTAGTCTCCTGAGCAACAGAGACGACGATTGCAAATCAGCCTTGAGGAGGTTTATGTGGCTGACGTGGGACTCCTGCGCGCGCCGCAGCGACGCGTTTTCAGCGAGAATCAGAGACAGCTCGGCTTGAAGCCGCCGGTTCTCAGCGGCAAGCGAACCATCCGAAGGCGACCGCAGTCCGGCCGCTTGCGACGGGGCCAGCGGTGAAGCGTGTTGACTGTGGTTCAATGTGCGCATTGCGTAGCCCGATTGCGAATGGCGGTCGTACGCCGACCCCGCCGGAGACGCCGGAAACGGAGGAAAACGCTGCGGCAGCTGTGCTGAATGGGGCGGAGGGTAGTTCAGGCTCTGGCTGCGGCGCATCGCTCGTGCAGGCGAAGCCGGGTCCTCCGCCGCGCTTCCTTGAAAACACCCGCTGCAGTGCGGCCTCACCCCCCCGCCGGCCGCGCTGCCGCATTGCGGCGACCCGTCTTCCCGCGTTTTTGCGAGCCGCGCCTGCGCCGTCAGGGCGTCGGACGCCATCCTGCGATTATCCTCCTCGTCGTTCCAGGGACGGGCATCCGGGCGGCCTTGCGGCCAAAACCCGCGGGCGGCGGGAGGCGAACGCGCTCCGTGCGGACTCGTCGCGGATCGGGGGGTGCCGCCCCTGCTGCGCGCCCGCGGGCTCGTGCGGGCCGCTGCGGCTTCGTGCGGCGCATTCGGCACTTCAACCCGGGCCGGCGGCGGCGACCGGCGGGGCGCCGCGCTGCTGGTCCGCTCGGACCGCCTCCGGGGCTGCGGCGGCGACCGGGGAAACAGCGCGCCCGCGTCGGCGCCGGGCTGGCTGCCCGCGGCCAAGTGCGGCAGGCGGTCGGTCGGTCTGTTCTCCGAACGGGACCGGCGCGCGGGACGCGCGGCGCGTTGGTGCGGAGCCGCGCCGAAGCTCGCTTCGGCCGCCTCCGCCGCCGCGGGGGGCTGGGCAGCCAACGCGCCGCCGCCCCGCCGGCCCAGCTCGCGGCTCCATTTAACCGCCACCGTCCCGACGACCACCCCGTATCGCATGATCCCGTAGCTCGAATCGACCGGCTGGTTTGCCTCTCCACCCTCGCTGAGCGCGGCGCGCTGAAGGTCGATCTCAACGGACCCAACCGGAACCAGCTCACCGCCCCCTCCGAACATGCCACGTGTCGAGACACTGAGCAGCAGTACGGCGGCCGACACGGGACCACGGAGCTTGACCTTGGTCTGCAGAGGGACTTCGATAACCTTGACGCTCGTTAGTCCGAGTGACCGCGACGGCGGTGAGGGCGGCATGCCCGCATTGCCCCCCATCGACTCGGTAAACTGCGCGTGCACTGCGATAGCAGCGTTCGGATCATCGATGTCGTCGCAGCGGATGCTCTTGACTTTGAGGAACACCGTCTGCTGGCTGGCATCGGCGGTTCCCTGCCCCCGGTGGCGCTTGACCTGCGCACCCCCAGACCGAAGTAGAGACGTTTGCTGCTTACTAAGAGCGCCGCCTGCGGTGAACGCTCCAGCGGCTGGGAAAGATGAAGATCCGCGTAGGGGACCGGTGCCGCGGATTGTGGATGACGTGGCTGCCGGATTTCGTACTCGGCGGAGCAACTCGGGAAACGGCAGGTGGTGCTCGAAGTCCCGTCCGGTCGGCAGCTCGTAGTACTCGGGCTGCACGACCTCGAGGGACCACCGCACGTAAATTTCACCGAGCTCCTGTGAGACGAGGAGGTGGTCGAAGTACGGGCCGGGGCTTTCCTGCAGAGGCAGCCAGCCCTCACCGTGGACGGTTTTGAACACGGTCTCGTTTCTGGGCGGAACGCTGGTGGCCACCGCCGGTTCGATTAGGAACGCGATGTGGCCGTTGCCCGCCTTGACCGTCACGAGCTCGCGCAGGCGGACGCAGTCGAAGACTGTGCTGCCGCCGAGCCGGACGTCTTTCGTTTCCGGTTGCCGCGTGCCAACTTTCACCTTGAACGCGCCAGCCGCCGACAACGCGCCGGCGCGCACTTGGGCCACAGTGACCAGCAGCCGTGCTTTCACCTTCTTTTTCGAATCCGCCGGTTTTCGTTCTTTCCGCGGTCGACCGGACCGCAGCCCTCCCGCCAACGCGATGGCGGACTGGGAAGCAAAGGATGGATCTGGTGGCTGGTCCACGATGCGAAGGGTTGCTTCCAGGTTCCCGCCGGTGCCTTTCGGAGGACGTGGAAGGGACGCTGGTGTATTCCCTGGTGTGCGGAACGCGGGGTCTTCACCAACCGAGTAGTTCAGCGAAGATGCGGGTTGCGATGGGCTGCCCACACCCAAGTGGGTGTGGCCGACCACTTGGGCGAGCTCTGAAGGGGTTAGCAGGGAGAGGCTGACACGAATGTTCTGCGACCGAGCTTCTTGGATCTGCGCGGCGGTAAGATTCAGGTACGACGTCCCGAGTGACACGCCGTCGATATCTTCGAGCACCGTGAAAGCTATCGTTTCGGACGCGTCGCGCACGTTGCGAAGAACAAGCGGCGGGGAAGGGAGCCACTGCCAAACACCCCTCTCGTCCGGAAGCGCGGCATCCAAGCGGTGCAGATCTCCTTTGCTGATCACGCCGGCAGCTACACTTTGCGGCGGATTCCCGTCAGCACTGACCAGCTGCCGAGCACGAATGCCAAGAACATTGATGCTACACGGCCTCCCGCTGGAGCTGTCCGCACCCATAGCCCCCTGTCTCCCCCCGCTAAGGCTCCGTGGCCCTTGTGAGGCGGCAGCATCCGGCTTCGGTGGTCGGTTCCATTGCGCGTAGATTTCGCAGTCCGGAGGGCTGCGCGCTCCGTCGCCGGCAGACGGGACGAGCCAGCCTGCCCCTTCGCCGTAGGGAACCTTCAGCTTCCCTTCGAGCGCCCTGTTCCTGTGCAGCTCGAAGGCGCCCTTTTTGGTGTACAGCAGCTCGCCCCAATACGGCCAGTACGACGCCTCCGCGGCCGTCGTCTGCTTCGTCTCCAATTCGGTGATTTTGAACTTCGGGACGTGCCGGAGCGAGCTGGTGCCGGTGCCCTCTGGCGCGAACCTCCCGTGGACCATGCGGACGGCGCCCATCGGCAAGTATGGGGGCGGCCTCGTTGTGGTCAGGGACCAGGAGACCTCCACGGTCAGGGCGTTTTCCGTGGGTGAAGCGGACGGGCTGCTCCTGGGCCACCACTGGGCTCGCGACGAATCGTACCAGAACGCCGCTGCGCCCGGGTTCGGGGAGAGCTTGAACGTGAGCGCGGGCGTGCACCACTGGCCGCCGGCGCTGGTCCCCCAAACGAACGCCGTTACGAAGTCTTCGTTCGTGACGGCGTCGAACTGAAATGCGGGGGCAGGGGTCCGCCCGTCTAGCGCCGCCGCGGCCGCGCCGTGGAAGCCGGAGCAGTGGACGAGGGCGAGCACCGGGGCTGGCGCCGTTACCGCCGGGGGGTTTTGGGGGGCAGCCGGAAATTTGAATTTCGAAAAGTCAACCCCCGCGGCGTCCGCTGCGCCCGGCGGCGGCTCGAGGCCGCCGGTGTCCGGCGCGTGCGGCGGCACCGGCGGGGCGGCGAAGAAGTCCGGGTGATGCCGGGCGGCCTGGCTGGGCCCGGGAGACGGGCCCACCTGCAGCACAACGCGGGCACTCGCCGTGAACACGCGGGGGCGCTTCACGCACAGCTCGATGTCTGCGGCGGTCAAAGGCAGCGCCGGCGACCATCGAGCGGCGTTAGCACCCGGGGTGCTCGAAAAGTCGTTTTCGACGTACGCCCAGCGCACCTTGACTTGGTGGGCCGTCTTGCCGTCCCCCTTGACGAACTCTTCGTGCGCGTCGCCCTTGGTCTGGACCTCGTTCGAAATCACGAACGACGCGACCATTCGGCTCAGGTCCGCCTTCCAGACGCCGACCACAAACTCCATGCGGCGCCACGCCCCCCCGCTGACCCCCGGTTCTCCCGCTTCGAAGAACGCGCCGCTCCCGGAGGCGTCGTCGTCGAGCCTCGTCGGCCGCTCCGGCGAACATTTGCTGTGCGGGATGCCGACAGCTGCGACCCAGCTCTCCTTCTTCGGGAGCGTGACCCATATTCTCACGCCGGCCGGCATCCCACCGACCGGAGCGCCGGAGCAAAGCTGGGCAATGGGGAATGTAGCAGTTCCAGTTCTGGGAAACAGGGGGAAGGGTAAGAAGGCGGGCGGAGGGGGGTGCGACACCCTGGTTGCAGTGTGTGTGTGTTGCGGACCCGTTTTAACGTGGTGCCTCCTTCACGAAAGTACGACCACGCTTGTGTGTGTGTGTGTGTGTGTGTGTGTGTGTGTGTGTGTGTGTGTGTGTGTGTGTGTGTGTGTGTGTGTGTGTGTGTGTGTGTGTGTGTGTGTGTGTGTGTGTGTGTGTGTGTGTGTGTGTGTGTGTGTGTGTGTGTGTGTGTGTGTGTGTGTGTGTGTGTGTGTGTGTGTGTGTGTGTGTGTGTGTGTGTGTGTGTGTGTGTGTGTGTGTGTGTGTGTGTGTGTGTGTGTGTGTGTGTGTGTGTGTGTGTGTGTGTGTGTGTGTGTGTGTGTGTGTGTGTGTGTGTGTGTGTGTGTGTGTGTGTGTGTGTGCATGTTTAAAAGCGCAGGGCTTTAAGTGGGCAACGGTTGAATCGAAGTATACCCACTTGTCACTTTCACCCGTCGGCTTTCAGTTTCCTCTACTCCCGTGCCGGCTAACGAAATGCTGGTACGATAGACTGCTGTCTTTTGTGTGTGGGCCTTTGAAGCGTGGATGATGCCTCGCGCGCTGCTCCCCTTGAGGTTCCTGGCTCATGCCAAAGCGCCGCCGCCCGGGTTAAGGGGTTGCAGACTGCTGTCTTTTTTGTGTGGTGTTCCCTACCCGTCGCCGCACAAGCTCCGAGAGCTACTCGCCTCTGGGCATGGGAAGGTAACGAATCACCTTTCGTCCAGTATTTGTGGATGTGCGCGGTGCAGGCACCTTCCACGGCGAAAAGGCCTTTCTCATGGATCGGTGCAGCTGAGCAGCTTTTCCGTCCCAATGAAAATGGAGAGCCAAGCGCAGGGAGGAGGCTGTATCGGACAATGCCATGGTATTTTTTAAAATTTTATTCTTTTTTTTTTTTTTTTCGTACGGACGCAACGAAGGGAAAAAAAAGAAGACACGAAGAGTTGCCAAGATTTACGGCCCAGCAACGACCGTCCTGGTTCCGGCTGAGAGTAGCTGCAAACCATTCTGAAGCATGACTTTTGATGGCCGCGCAACGTGACGAATGTAGCACGATGTGTGGGGTGGACAGCGTGAAGAGCATCGCCGGGAATCCGACGGGCTCACGTCCAGCTCCAAAGGCCCACAGGTTGCCTCTTTTTTCTCAGAGCCTCTGCCCAGGGAATCAGCTCGGCCCGGAACCTACCAGTGATGTACAGAGCATCTCCGGGCTTTCGCGGCAACTATGTGCGACGACTGGAGCTCAGAGTAACACTGTGTTGAGAATAGCCCGGACAGGTGTGACGTGCGTGCTTGTCTCCTGCTTTTCCGACTGCACTACACTCAACACACTCAATGAACTGCGCTGTACAGGTTTGTTTTTTTGTGGATGTCAAGTTGTCATGACATCGGGTAATGAAGCTGCTTCTCTACTCCGCATGTGTCAACTACGGGGCATTGTTCCTGCTCATGATACTCGCCTTCCAGGTTAGCCCCGACAGGGCTAGCAGGGAGCGCACTGTGCTAGGTTGTAGTAGGATTCAGAGCTCAGTTCAAGGCGGCCTGTCTGGGAATCAGCGTACTGCTGGTGTCCATCAATGCTTTCGCAAACAACAGCACGGGAAAGAAGAGGGGGTTGGGGGGAAGAAAAGAACGAAAACAGAAAAATATGGAAAGGGGGTGTGGGTGGGGGGTGTCATTCATTCTCCCAGCACGAAGAAAAGCCACAAACGTCGTTTCTTCGCTTTCCCCCCCCCCCCCCCCCCTCTGTCATTTTTCGTTGCAGTTCAGTTCACAGCAAGGCGCACTCATCTGTTGAGCAAGGCCCGTCGTGACAGCGTTGGAGTAAAAGCGGAGGGGAGGCGGAGAACGAATGAATACTCGTTCATCGTGGTTGTCGTTGCTTCAAGCGAAGCGGAGATAAGGAAAAGACAAAAACGTCTGTGCCTGCGGCACGCGCGCCGTTCCGATCTCGCGCACGAGTGGAGAACGCGGCAATATTACCGAATAACCAAAGAAAACGCGTACACCGGTGGTGACTGCGTGCAACTGCCGGCCGCAGGTGTTGCACATGACGGGGCGAGAACAAAATTCAAAGAGTCGTTCCCCCCCCTCAAGAGACAGGCACTTCTTTTTTTGTTTCGTGC
Source organism: Diplonema papillatum (assembly GCA_030068145.1). NCBI lineage: Eukaryota > Euglenozoa > Diplonemea > Diplonemida > Diplonemidae > Diplonema > Diplonema papillatum. The sequence goes on from JAPJBO010000282.1 coordinate 63,408, forward strand.
GCCTGTCGATCGACCCCCTCCCTCCTCTTGCTTTCCCCTTGTTACTTGTTCGGGCTGCGATGCTGACCAGCCACCCAAAAGCGCGCTGCCTTCGTCTTCCCTTGCCGGAGCTTTCAACAAAGCATTGCAGACCAACCCGCAGAGAGCATTGCAAGCGCCAGAAATAGATTTGGTCGCACCTCTGGTGGTGTTCGACTCGCGGCGCCATTCTACGCGGCTTCCTTGAAGCCGTTGGTGTGCTGCTCTCCTGAAGACCCACGGGTGCCAGATCCGCCCCGGTATGCACGGTGAGGTCCTGCCTCAGAAGCTCCCGTGTAGTTTACTCACTAAGAGGCGCGGCTGGGAGTTCGGGACGAGAAGACGAACCGCATCTCCTCCCCTTCTCTTCTGCCCTCCCAAACCGCGCGGCTTCTCGCAGCAGAACACCGGAGCGGCAACCTCGTGTGGTGCGTCACTCACCTCCTACGCAGCGGTGCACTTGATCCCGACGACGGAGCCTTTGCTGTCGATCGACGCCTCTTGTTCAAAGTCGTAGAACCCCAGAACGTCGCGGTCGGCCTCCATCAGACCTCCGTTGTTCCAGTACTGAACAGCCACAGACGGGCCGCACAGCTGTGTGTTTTTTTGTTTTTTTAACGTCCCCGCCCTGACCGCCGCCAACGTAAAGAGCCGCGTTCAGAGAGAGATTACTCTCTGACCATTACAAAAACGGTGAGGAAATGATGCAGACCCCGGCTGAAGTAGAAACCCGAGAACTATGCCGTAGACGTGTAAGACAACTCCTGAGACTATGTCGGACATGTAAGACAACTTTTGAAACTATTTCGGGCATATAAGCCAACTCTGAAACTATGTCGGACATGCTCAGAACTATGTCGGACACGGTTAGACACTTCTGAAACTATGTCGGACATACAAGACAACTTTGAAACTATGTCGGACACCTACGACAACTACTGAAACTATGTCGGACATATAAGACAACTTTGAAACTTTGTCGTACGATATTTCACTCAAAATAAAAAGATCATACCCGAAGGTTTCCTTCCTTGTTGCGGCCCAGCGTCTTTGCCTGTTCGCCTCCCTCGTCGCCGACCACCCGCGCCTTCACGTTCGGCATCAGCGTCTCCTTGGCCTCTTGGCCGAGCGTTTTCAGCGACAGCGCGGCGCCAGCCTCGAGGGGGCCGGACATCACGCAGACCTTCTCCACCTTGAACGCTTCTTTCACCTCCTTGGCGTACGCTTCGGAGACCGGATCCATCGACACGATGACAACCCACTTCAAGTACTCGCCGGCTCCTGCGTTTTAGAGTCAAAGTTCGCTTGAGAATCCGGGAGTTCAGAGTCACCGGGGGTAACTGCGGCGTTCTTTTGCTTGGGATTCGCACTGCTTCGATTCGCAGGGCGGTGAGCCAGTTGACCCATTTCCTGGAACTGCATCGAATTGCCCGCTCTTGTCCATGACAGTGGAGCACCAAACAACGCGCGCCTGAACGCGACCAAGACGAGCTGAAGAGGCGAACGCATGACACATCACGTGCAAAGAGAAAACCGCGACGCCGGCGACGAAGATTTTCGCCACAGGTTATTTTGCATGCTGATCCAAATAACGCCAGGAGCACGACACGGTACGGTCGAAGAGGGAGTCACCTAGTGACGAATGCAGGCCATCGCTACAGATTCTAACCTCAACCAATCCGAACGGAAAACACGTACCTTGTCCGGAAACTGCCGGGAGAAGTAGATCGAGCTGCGCCTTCGTCGCCAACAATCCGTGGACGCGTTCGATTTCTAGGTTTTCAAGGAACGGACCGACGTGCTGCAAATGTAGAGAGGGGTGTTGCAGGGAGTGCCAGGGTTTGGTGTGTGCGGAACCCCCAAATAACAAACGGAAATGTACACAGCGTGAGCACAAAGGGGACAAGTATCCCCGGGGAGATGCGGGCGATATCAAAGAAATGCTCCTTAGGCGAGGTTCGTCTCGAGCGTTGGGTGAACATACCGAGTCTGCCAGGAGGCATTCGCCACCGTAGCTGATGCTGGCACCGCTGGCCACAGTGGAGTAGTGGGCGAGGAAGAAAACCGGGTGGTGGGAAGTACTGGGCGCGAGCATCACCCTCGTGTCGTTGGTGAGGCCGAGGTACTGCGCCACGTGGAACGCAGCGGTCATGATGTTACGGTGCGAGAACACAACGTCCCGCGTGTTGCCCACGGCAGACGGCAAGATGAGGGACGGAGTATCCGCCGTGAGAAGCGTGCTGATGCGGCGGAGTGGGTTCTCATAGTAGTTGTACGGCCCCCACGCAAGCATGTTCCGCATAAGCATTGCACCGGGCAGAGCCCAGTTAGCATCTGTCACGACCACCAGCTTCACGCTCGGGTACTTCGGCGAGCGCAGGTACAAGTTGCCGACGACTTGGTCGAGTTCGGGGATCGCTTGGTGGAGAATCTCGAACATCGATTTTCTCTTCGACCCGTTCTTGGACGGGACCTCCGCAAACTCTCGCAGGACGATCGCTTTGGGCTGGTACTTGTCGATGGCCGCCGCGATGCTGTCCGCCGTCAAAGTGGACGGGTTCACGTGCACCGCGATCGCGCCGATCTTAGAACACGACGCGTGCGTCATGAACAGCTCGGCCGTGCTGGATTGGATGCTGAGGATGCGGTCTCCCGGCTTGACTCCGTGCTGGACGAGGCCGTCACCGAAGGCATCGCTGTTCTTCTTGATGTCGATGTAGGTCCAGTTCACACCCTGGTGCGGCACCCTGAACGCGGTTCTGTGCCCCAGGCGACGCGCCTGGGCGCTCAGGTAGTATCCGATCGTGTTGTTGAGCTGTGCCTTGTGTGCCGCTCCGGCCACCTCCGCATGCTCGGCCGACGTCGACGCGAGGCGCCTGCACACGGCGGAAACTCGCTTCATCTCGCGCTTTCCGTCGGTAGTCCTCCTTTTCTTCTCTCCCCCGCTCTCCTTCTTTCAAGTTTCACCCCCCACAACCCCCACCGCCCCGTCCCAACACCCTCTCCGGCCACCGCCGCCTGAACATGGTTTCGGCACAGATGTCTCCACTCCGAACCCGCACGCCCTCTCACGAGGGGCGAACTACAACAACGAACAGTTCCGGAGTTGGGCTTGCACTGATAAACGAAGTAACGGACGATCAGCATCAACTGACCTAAAGGTGATGAACAATTTATGATAAGGCAAAGGTTGCTTGCTCTTGGCGTGCATGGTAATAACCTCCCCCGGCGGGGCTTTCTGTACTAGCACTTTTTCAGAGTGAAAGTTTTCGTCGGCTTCGGTTTTCTGTTTCATGTGCAAACCGTTGTTCCGGAAATGTTCCCGTCAGTACAAACGACACGAGCGCTCTCCCTCTCTCCGTTGGCAGGAAACATACTTCTCTTCGCGAGTAAAGACTTGCCAGTGGCCGCCTCTCTCAACAAGTTTGGACTGTCCCCCCCAGCGAGTGGCTGGGCGATGAGATTGTCGCTTGCTCGGTTCCCAGGCGAAAAGGGGAAAGATAGCGGACGGGTGGTCAACAGAAGCTCCTTTTAGGAGCAAACGGACGGTTCTTGCTTCAACGACAGCGACCCGCACAGCCCAGTGGACTTTGGTAGTCCCATCCGGTCCACAGGCGTCTGCAGGATCGCCGCGGGGAGCCGATGCAGCCTAAAATGGCCAGCTTGAGAGCACCGCGGACGACCCTACAAACAGCGCGGGCCAAAGCCGAGGAGCAGGAAAGGGAGATTGCAAAAACGTGCTTAAAATGGGTATGTGCACAACACCGCACTGGTCCCGTCTGCGCCGTGTTTCGGTCCAGTCAGCCACGAACACATGAGGTGGACCATCATCAGCACGGAGCCTGAGTGTCTGCAGACAGGACAGCGGTGTGTTGGTGGCTCGTCACAGCCAGGACCACCCGTGCTACTAGAGCACAGGCGAATCCGTCACGGGCAGAAGGCCCCTACAACCGTGTCTGAGCAAGTGTCGGAGCAGGAAAGGGGGGAGGTAGAGCGAGGAGGAAAAGGTGGTGAAATGGTGGCGTCCTCTCCGGTTTCGACAGTACGTGTGCACCTGCGCAGGCATGGCTCCGCGTCGAGGTCTGTACTGGAAAGCGCGAAGAGGATGATGAAATGGGTCACAGCAGAGGTAAGTAAACGTGGCCTTTTTTGAAGATTCCCGGATTCGACAGTCTCCCACCTGTGGCGAGGTCTGGGGAAAACGAGGAGGTGGGCCAGTTGTTTTATCAGGTTTCGCTATTTCTGTGGGTTTTTTTGCATTTCAGGTAGTTATTCGCTCAGTTATTTCGTGTGCGCGAGCGCGACCGTGGACAGAAGACAAGTGGATGGTGCTGAATCGACCCCGCTAGCAGGGTGCACGGACGCGACGCAGCAGCAAATAGTGATGGTTGTGCACGTGAGCTCTGTATGCGGGACTCGTGTGCGTGTGGGTGTGTGTGTGGGAGGTCGTCTTAAAAGAGCTTTGCCACTTTCGCCTTCGCGTCAGCCAATGCCTGTTCGGCTCCGCCTGTGGACATGCCTTCCGCGTAAACGAACGTGAGGTCAGTCTGACCGACGAGACCGAGGATGGCCTTGAGGTACGGTGTTTGGACGTCGTTCGGAGTGCCCGCGTACAGGCCGCCTCGGGAGCACAGGATGTACACCTTCTTTGGGTCCAGAAGGGGGGCGGGACCCGTGGCAGTGTACTTGAACGTCTGGCCAGCACGAACCACACGGTCGAGCCACGTCTTGAACGTGCTCGGAACCATGAAGTTGTACATGGGCATGCCTACCACAACGGTGCTGGCGGCCTTCAACTCCTTGATGAGATCGTCCGACAGCTTTACCGCCTTCTTCTGCTCCGCCGTCCTCTTCTCCGGCTCCGTCATCCACGACCCCATCTCGGCAGCCGTCAAGTGCGGCAACGCGTCAGCGCCCAAGTCGCGGGTGGTGACGCTGCCGCTGCTGTTCTTCGCCTGCCACTGCTTCACGAAGTCATTCACGAGCGCATTCGACTTGCTGTTGGCGCCGTTCAGGGAGCTTTTCAGAACTAACAGGGCCGGCATGGCTAATAAAGCGGTTTTTGTCTTGCGTGGGAGGGGGTGGCGATACACCTAGTTTGCTTGCAGAATAACAAAGGAGATTTCTCGTGCCAATTCGCAACGCTTTGGGTGTCATTGACACGCCACTGAGCGCAGACAGCAGCCACCAACCCGCCGTGCGACGCCGATCTGCAAGATTGCGTAGGCTCGGATTACAGTACGCGAGGCAACTTCGTGTGCACCTGCCTGTCACCATACAGTGGGGAACAGGAGGGAGGCGAGCCGGATGCGTGTAATGCGCAAGTCTTGGCAGCGATGGCCGAGCAAGCAAGTAACTTCGGCTGGATTTGGTGGCTGGTGGCTTGGCGTGCTGCTATGGCAGCAGCAGAAGAAGGAAGAAATATTGGTCCCGGGTACGCCTGCGACGACTCAAGAGGAGCCCGGAATCAGCGCCTTTAACCAGTGCCTCTCGTGACGGCTGTAGACGTTGCTGGGAGCAGTCGGAATCCTCACTGGGTGTGGGGAGGGCGCGATTCGTCGGGCAGTGCGTGGTGGTGTCAGCTAGCGCCAGTACGTTGCAGTATATTAGGCCGGTCCATCCCCTCCTGGTAGACTGATAGACAGAAGAATGCAGCTCCGGGCAATTCTATGCAGCTCCAGGGGATAGGGATGGACCTGATAGACCGTGGTGTACCTCGATTAGCTGCAATGAACAGCGGCAGGCAATTCGATGCAGTTCCAGGAGACAGGGATGGACCGGCTTATGTATGGTTAAAGCCGAACCCAGAAACCGAGATAGCATCGATCGTTTCGCCGAGTTGTGTGGCTGTGAGCTGCATTTGAGGGCCGGTCTGCTCACAAGTCAGTGCCGATGAGGCATCTGAAATCGATAGAAACCTGCTGAATGGGATTTAATTCCCTTCCGAATCGGGCGGATGTGAACCCTAAGTTTGAGGCTCATTCGTCATCCCAATCCAAGGGGCTAAACCACGTCTGTGACCCACCTCAGCATGACTTACAAGTAGCTGGTACGCGGTATCAGCGATCCCGGTTTTGCGGACAAAGTTCATCCTTACGAATGTACGGCGCCCAGGGCTGCCGGGCTGGACCATGAGACGGCATTGGGCAATCGGCGCCGAAGGAGAAAATAAGCAACGTTGTTGGCTCAACCTACAGGTAAGGAACGGACCGATGGAGAAGTGCGAGGGGACTGTGATCGAATGGGTGAAGCGGCAACAGGAAGCGCGGGAGCAGGGGAGGGGGATGCGGAACAAATAAGAAACGAACGTGCGGGGTTTGACGGCGGGTTGCTGGGAACGTGCGGGAGGTGGAGGGGGGGGCACTGACAAACAGCACCTGTGCACGCTCGTGGCCAGCGCAAAAAGCGCGCCGGTATCTTTGTACACAGTGGTTAGACCCTTGGTCAACAACGAGCGGACCGTAGGGTCAGGGTATAAAATATGGTACTACGGATGATCATCGCGGTTCAATGCCAAAGACTGTCAGTTAGTGGCCACGAGTGGTACTGACCGACCTACTGAGTGGCATCGAGGGGAACATCTGACAAGCTAACCAGAGAGTGTTCTACCCAACACTCTTCTTCTTGAAAGCGTTGCAAGTAGACTGCACTCTGTTCGCCTGGAAAGAGACCTGAGGAGCAATCCTTAGGCTGAGTTTTTAGACAGAACAATGTCTTTCACATTGCATGAAGAACGTTCTCCTTTTGCTGGAAATAATGCGGTTCCTGGGACACGCACATGCGGAAAGAAAAGGAATCGGTGGTACCATGACCCATCACCACGTGGTAAGCAGGTGTGCACTCTTCAAGCACAGGATTGTAAGCCGTTCATTCGGTTCCATATTCGGCACCTCGTCATTGATTTCCGCAACCTTTTTCCGGACAACCTTTGTGGCTTGTCCGGGAAGTCGAGTCGCAGCTCTTGACAGGAAGAAAAGGATTTCTGGAACCAGCAATCGCGAGCAGCATTGATAGGAGACCGAGTCAGTGCGTTTTTTGAATTCGTTCTAAACGAAAAATAGATTTAATTTCCCTCCTGCGCCGGCAATCGCTCGGCAATGGGGCAATTCCTGCTGGTTGGCGCTGTGCAACAAACCAGAATGTTTGCCAGGCCATCCACACGTAGCGGACAAAACTGGGCTTCCGCGAAGTTAGTCTTTTGGGATCAACCCCTCGCATCAAGACCTGTGCTCTATGAACGTGTAATGGTGCCTTGCAAGTACTCTCTTCATCGGGATGAAAGAGCTTACGCGTACACCATACGCATACGAGTCGACCACCGATGTTACTGTGAACAAACCAGCGTGTCCAAAGCAGGCGTTCGCCGTGAATGATAAAGCATGGAATGACAAGGGATTCATTCTCTCGACTATTTTTGTTGGTCTCTTAACCCGAGAAGGAATAATCAAAACGAAGTTCTTAGCGGTTCTCTTTTGAGTTTCGTCTAACCCGAGAAGGAATAATCAAACGAAGTTCTTAGCGGTTCTCTTTTGAGTTTCGTCTAAGGCCTCGTTGCGCGGGATCAATAGGGACTGCCGGGGTCGTACGTACTCGTACGTCAGAGATGAAATTCTTAGATCGTAGGAAGACGAACTTCTGCGAAAGCATTCGACAAGAATGTCTTCATTAATCAAGAATGAAAGCGTGGGATCCAAGATGATTAGATACCGTCGTAGTCCACTGCTGTAAACGGGCTGGGACTTATAACTTTGACAATTTTGCGTGCGTGCGCTTAAGGATCGAGAACTTCTAACGAAGTGAGGAAGTTCTGGACGAGCTTGTATCGAAGGGGGAGCACAGCGTGCGGAGGGTGGACATGCTGGTCAAGTTCAAAACTCGAAGACCGCAGAAGCAACCAGCACCTCCTCTTCCCAAGACGACCCCTCGCTTTTCCTCGCCGCCTGTCCCATCTGCCGACATGCGCTCGACCTGGTCCGGGGGAATTTCCGATTAAATTGGCGATTTCTACCGCGACGTGTTCATTGCTTTGCTTGGGTTATACGGAGCACGGTAGACCAGCTCCTGAGAACAGGACTGGAGATTCACCATCTGCGATCAGGTCTACAAGGGAAGCGAGACGACGTGAAGCTAGGGGGATGTAAAAGCGTGCTTTGAATTGGTATGCACCAAACACCGCGTCTCATATCTGCGTCCTTTCCAAGCCACGGACGTATGGCAGCCCTTCATCAGCGTAGACCTGAGAGTAAGTCAACAGGGCCGCGATGTGAGTCTGGTTTGCCAGGTCACTGTTCGTAGCTCGTCAAGCAGCCAGGACCCACCCATGCCCTGAGAGCACAGGCCAATCCCTTCGGCGGAGAGCGGGGACGAAGCTAGGGAGGGGAGGCGGCTCACACCCGGAGAACAACCGGGATTCCTTCCTTTTTTTGGGGTGCAAGATACATCGAATCGTGGCGGGTCACTCTTTTCAATCGGGTGCGAAAAATCGCGAATGGTTGCGTTTCACGAAAAGGGCAAAAAAAGCTCGGGACGACTCTTCGGCTCCTTGCGCGAAAAGGCTGGTGCTTAGAGGCCCCTTCTGCTCGCAAATCCGATTGACACGAGATAGGCGCTTGTTAATCCGGGAAGGTCTCCAGATATCGCAACTGGCAGTCTCCTCAAGAATTGCCACAAAGCAGGTGCATACACAAAAAACAATACAGCTTCGCAGTGGTCTTTTTGATCTCCCGCCACGAAGCTTAGTTTCACCCGTGGTTTTTCGTGCAGCGATATAGCACATTTTCCCGCCCCTTGTCATTCGCTGCCTCCGAGTATTTCCGACAACAAAACAGGCGTGTAAAAAAAACAGAAAAAAGAAGAAAGTACGGGTCTCGTTGGTTGCACCTTCATCTGTGCTGTACTGGGGGCGGCTGTTGAAATCTGTCGGAAGGCCCCTACAACCGTGTCTGAGCAATCACTTAAACCCCTCAGGGCCCCCGCTCTGCTTGTGACTGCGACTCGCTGAGCCGTACCGACGTATCTTCTTGTCACGGTGCAATCTGCGAAGTAAACCCCGCAGGACACAGTGGTGCCGTGTGCAGCACCACTGGTCGAAGCAATCCTGCGAGCTGACGGCAACACGCCGGATTACGCGAAGTACTCTTACCCGCACGAGGGGGATTGTAAGGATGTTCTTGAATGGATGGAGGGCGGGGCATTGCCAGCGAGCTTCCCCCGTCAGTCAGTAAACACGCGGGATTGCAGCGCTGTTTTTTTCGTTTGCATTGTATTTCCGGCGACCCCTTAAATTGGTGTCTTTTCCTGGGCGCCTTCGGCAAGAAGCCGAAAGTCGAACAGTCAAGATCCTGCTAAACCTCAGAGAGTGAGGTCAGGATAGGGGTGCATGTGGACCAGCGAACGACGGCGTTAAATTAGAAATACATGGGGGTGGGGAGATTCCTATCATGTTTAGGCAGTACTTTCATGCATGTTTGATGCTAGCGCGCAGGGGCCGCTGCGCCGAGGGTACGTTAAATTTTCCGACTCCCTGCAGGATTTGCATGCTTTCAAAAATACCCTTTGCAGTTGAAGCGGGTTGGAGATCAGTTCGGCTAGAGTCTGGGAACAACAAAAAAATGGGACTTTCCTGCTTTTCTGTTCGTCGGCGTATCTAGGATCCAATCAGCTAGAGCGTGCGGTATGAATCCGTGACACCAGCGCCCGGTCTTCGGTGAAAAGGCACGTCACCCCTCGATTGCAGGAAGCTTGAGATGCTCTCTTGGAGATCGGGAAGTGCAACAGCGCCACATCCGAATGGAACCAGCGGCACCGCGTCACGGTTCGTTTATATGGGCACGGTGGACCTGGTCATGATTATGGCCGCAAAGCTTGAGAAAGCTTGTTTGCCCGGTGGCTTAGTGTTGCTGTGGAGCCTTCAAACGCAGAGAAACGGGGTTCTATGAGTCTCTTTCACTTGCCAGTCTTTAGTTTCATTTCATGCGTGGATATAACGAACAGGAGAGGTAGGAATCCTTCCGTCCTCCTGGAGCGATATGGCAAGAACGATAAGGCTTCCGGGAAGGGAGGACCCCCTTTCCTATATACTATGTCGCATGTCCCACAGGAACACACTTGGCCAGAATATCACATGGCCAGTCCACCGTGTACTCGGGGGACGTGCTTGATGCTAGCAGTCTTCTTCGAAGTGCAACGAGAGAGAAAGAAAGGAGCTCAAGACTCTGTAGGTAGCCCGTCGTGGGGTCCTGCTTGCTGGCCTGCGAGCGTCTTGGTGGATGACGCTGCATGCTCAAGAACGAAGGGAGAGACCTGTAAGCCACGATTCTCCTCTTTCTCTTCTCTTTTGCTTGCACGGCTTGTGCGGCGACCTCATGGCTAACTCTTGGGGGGCTAGGCGGAGCAACCATGAAACGGCGAAGTTACAGTTTTTTTTTTTGTTTTCCCTCTCGGATAGGTTCGGAAAGCATGCGTTGGGGGTCTTGTGTTTCCGTTTTTGCTTTGTTTTCCGTGTACATTCGTTGCTTGACATACCAGGCTGGCTCTTCTCGAGAAAGGTGACAAAAAGAGAAAGGAATATATGTGATTTTGCGTCTGTCGTTTTAATTTTTTTCGTATGTCCATGCTTGCGTCCCGTTTGCCATTTGATTGAGTGCACCGAACTTAATGGCCTGGGTCTGCACGTTGCCGCGCAGAGCCAGCCAGAGGTCGTTCCTTGCTTGGACGCGACAACCTGCAAACGCGATGTTGCGGGCGTGTCAGTCCTGTACGGGTAAGTGGTACGTGGTGTCTTTTTTTCCTTGGTTTGTGCTCCTAGCAAGGCAGCGTGAGTGAGCAGAACCCAGCGTTCTGAGGATTTAACCGCGTCAGGCAATGGGAGCAAAGGACGTCGCTCAAAGACGCTGAACCTTGCCCTCCACTGACGTTGCCGCGTCACCTTAACCCTTTCATATCCTGGTCGATGCGAGCGAAACTGAGGCAGCCGGCAAGCCGTCTCGCAACAGAAGGTTGGACAATCCGAATAGGTCCAGACGTCTCAAGCATATACCCCAGTGTAGGAGCAATGATTGAGATTCGAATAGGTTCCAGGATCCGGATGCTGCTGGTCATGTTACTGGTGTCGAGGTTAGTCTGTTGGGATAGGCAGAATCGGAGGAGTGCCCAGAAAGTGTCTTCCAATGCACGGAACGCGCAAATCAAGCTTCCGAAGGTCAACTGCATGGTCCGAACTAGGGGCGGCGATCGTCCTGCAAAAAAACAGTAAACCTGGAAAGAGGCTCTTCCCGAAGGTTCCCGACTGTTGGGTTAGTCACAGCAGTCAGGATGGACATTCACTCCCCCCCGCCCTGCACGGTGTCCAAGTTGTCCAGAAAGGTAGGCCAAGAGACTTTCTAGCCGCGTCAAGACAAGCGTAGCTGCGACGGATAGAAGCACAACAGACCTGATCTTGGGTTCAACTTCTTTTTTTTTCCTTTTTTGCTGTTTATCATCCCCAGAGCAGCGGGACTCTCATGAGATCCGCCAAGGAACGATAGTCTCTCGGGTTCTGCCACACGGAGGTATCCATTTTGCGTGGAAATGACTCTCCGCCGACGCAACAAGGGCTGCGGGTTGCGGTACACTTTCTTTTGTATTTCCGACATCTTTTTCCTCGTGTGACGCCTGAGGGATCAAAGGCAGTACGTGCAGCAAGCTGAACGTAAGGCTCCTACCTTGACCCGACCCTGTTCAACCAAACCTCATTCGTACGGGGAGGCAGCCTTCTGGCGGGAAGTGATCACGCAATACCACGCTCGATTCCCATCAACGGAATGATGACTACAGCAACACAACACAGCAACAATACAAAGCAACGCACCTCCCATCCACCAGAGAGAATGGGTATAAGAGATGGATATAAGAGGTCAAGCACGAACGAGGTGCCCGCTGCGCCTGGCGTTATAAGCTGGGCGGATGGTACGACACTGTGACGAGGCCGGCAGAACCTCGAAAAAAGGCAGCCATTGCAGGCTGTTGCGCGGCATCGGACCTTTTCCCGACCAAAAGGCATGAAAGCAAAAAATACTCGAGGGACTGCCTTGTGCTTATTTCGACGGAGGCAAGAGGGGGAAAAGCACTCTACGACTACAAAGTGGGCATTTGTTTTAAGAGTTCTAGTATTTGTTGAACGCTTACGCCCGCCACTAAGCCAGATTTACCTGTGTTTTCGTGTGTATTACAGCACGTTCCCTCCTTCTGAGATATCGCAACGGGCAGCCTCCTCGACGATTCCTGCAAAGCAGGTGTCGAAAAAAGACAGGCGGTGCGTTTTGTTTGTGCGTGCCGGGTGATCGTTTTCCCACTTGTATTTACCCTGCGTATATTCAGGTGACGAATTCTGATCAACCACCAAAACACACTGCCTACGTCTTTTTAGCCTAGTACTAAAAATACTCGAGGGACTGCCTTGTGTGTGTGCTCATTTCGAAGGAGGCTAGAGGGGGAAAAAACAATACAACTATTTTTTTGTTGAACGCTTACGCCCGCCACTAAACCCAGATTTACCTGTGTTTCGTGTGCCTTTGATCTGTCGCAACTGGCAGTCTCCTCAAGCATTTCCTACAAAGCAGGTGCTTATACACACACAAAAAAAAGAAGGGGGGTGTGCCCTATGCACCCGATCAGCTGTTGTTTCGTTTATCGGTGCGAGGCCTCCGGAAAATGTTCCATCGACGGCCTCGGCTTTGCGCCCTCGGTTTGGCAGCAGGTGGATGGAAGATGGGCAAGTTTAATCGCGATTGCGACGTGACACCGAGGACAGATAGATACGGCGCGATGGTGGCAACGCCGTGAGCCAAAAGGGATCGCCGTGTCGAGCGGGCGGGGGGGCTCACACTTTGTCGAGGTTCGGCACCACGGGGGTCATGTCCTTGTCGACGTTGTCGGACATGACGTCCAGCGGCACTTTCGGTTGCACCGGCGACGTTTTGTCCGCGTCGTCGTCCGGGTTGGCCGCGCAGCAGCACATGGGCCGTCCCAGGTGCTCCTCGTAGCCAGCTCCCATGCGTACCATGTCGCGCTTCGTGGGCCACCACGCACGCTGGGCCATGTGTCCGCCGACGTCGAAGATCAGCGGTGCGGCGAAGCCGGCGATGGCGCAGTACAAGTAGAACTTGGTCGAGCTGAACAAAATGTCCGCGATGCCGTGGACTGCGGATGTTTTTTTTGGGGGTTTGGGTTGATGCGCAGGTGTAAACTCTATTCAAGCGAGGCCAGTTACGAAGAAAGGACCTAACCGTCGTCGACATGCATCATTCCCGACACGCACTCTGCTCAACAATTCTCGGAAACCGTGAATAACGTATTAACGATCGAAGTACGCTGAGACAAGGTACAAACAAGCTCGAGTAAGCGGCATACAATGCGTTTCGCAGGGCAACATCGGCATAAGATTGCAGAGCATCGTCACGGCGCTGTAGATCCAAAGGATTGCAAGGTACAGCGCGTAACTGAAGAAGAGGCCGCCGAACTGTGGGTGTGTGTGCGTTTGTACGTGTATTTTTCCGACGAAACAGTTTTGGTTATGACGCCTTATCTGCACACGACTTCATCCTGCGGGTGCTACCAGAAGACGAGCCAAAAATACTCGACGTAGCTGCTTCGACTCCGAATGGAAGGGGGGAAATATAGAGGTAAGGGGCAATACAATACAAACACAATCTGATTTGTTCTTCGCTTACACCGTGTGTTGTTTCCTCACTCAGGACTTTTGACCTGTTGTCGTGTAGGGGTAGACCCGCATGACTTCACGTCCGTTCAACACGTGGTTCGGTAGTTACAGCACTTGGGATCCCTTCTGTTCTTTGTCGGGCAGCATCGTCGAGCATTTCTTTTCAAGCTGGCGCTTTATGTAAAAAACAGTACCTGGACAGACGTGTGGTGGCGGATCTGAATGATCGCCTTCGCCAACACCATGAAAACAACGCCGGTCAGAATCGCGGTCCCGTGCGTGTTAAGGTCGGACGTGCGACCGTCGAGTTCATCGAGGTCGTCGTGCGCCATGAACGGGTACCAGAACCAGAAGACGAAGACGGAATGCACAATGGCGGACCCAATCCACATGGCAACCGCGTACCGGTTGAAGTACAGGTTCTCGTCACGTTGCTGCGCGTACAAGGCAGGGCCTAGAACAGGATCCATCAAGACGTCTTCGTGCAGGTCCTTCTCGAAACATCCCATGAAGAGAGGCGGGATGCCGACGAAAAGCGTGTTTTGGATCGCGAGCATCCACGAGTCATAGATGGTGATCGCACTGAAGCCGGAGAAGAATCCGAAGTAGATCTGCCCCAGAGTGAGCACGATGTTCTTGTAGAACGAGAACCCGGTGCACATTGCGTTCCTGTACCGCGCGTACCGGCCGTGCACCGCGAGGAGCCGCTTGAGGTGACGAAACCGTGGAATGGCGTAATCAGAAGCGAGCTCCGCGGCCCTCCCTTCCACGCCGATCACGCCGATTCCGACGTGCGCTTCGACGATCATCGTGACGTCGTTGCCCCCGTCGCCTATCGCGAGGACCTTGCCGGTGGACTCGGGGTGGTCCTTCCCGCAAATACGGACCACGACGCCCTTCATCCGAGGCGTCAACCGCGCGCACACGACGCTCCGCAGCTTCGGAGCCACCTCCAGAAACTCGTCGCGGCAGTCGTCGAAGAGGACCTGCAGCATCGGCTCGTCGAGGGCCAGCGTCAGCTTCCCCTCGCCCATCGCCGCCACCTTCGCCTGCAGCTCGCCCAGCTGGCTCCGGGCGACCTCCTCCTTCCCGGCAACGGCAGGGTCCACGTTGCCGCCGACTTTGCTGAGTTGCATTTCGAACACGTGGTCGGAGTCGTTGGCGAGGGAACACGACTTCGCGATTTCGATGGCGGTCTCCAGCTTGTCGCCGGTGAGCATCCAGATCACGACACCCGCGTCGAGGAAGAACTTGATGGTCTCCGGGACCTCGGCTTGCAGCTCGTCTTCGTAGGCGACCAGCCCAGCGAGGTTCAGCTGCCGCTCGAGGGCGAGCTTCGCGGCGTCCTCGAGCTCTGTTTTCCGCACGTCCGCGCTCCGCCCGGGCAGGTCCTTCACGTGGATCGTCGCGGCCTGGAGCTGTCCGAACGCCGCATGCCACTCGTTGAACCACTCCGCGTCGAGCTCCCGCCACCCGAAGACCAGCGTCCGGTACCCCTTCCTCCCGTAGCCCCGCAGGAACTCCTCCGCCTCCTTCCACCCTCCTCCTGCGGTAGCCGACCCGTCAAACCCCCTGCCGCTCTTCGCTGTAGCCGAAGACGGCGAAGGGGCGTACTGCATCGTCACCGAAGAAGGCGACGGCGGGGTCCCCGGAGACTGGACGCGTTCCCACAGGGGTTGGAGCAGCTGGCAGGCCGCCTCGTCCCCGCAGTTGGAGGGCGTTGCCAGCTTTTGGACGTCGTCGGCGTCGGAGGAGGTGTCGCCAGTGCGGCGGAGCATGCCGTTGCCGAGGCCGTCGTGCTCGTCGGCGCCCTTCGTGAGCAGGACGATGCGGTCGTTCGGCGTGCGGAGGACGATGGACATCATCTTCCGCGACGCCGAGAAGTCGAGGACCGCGAGGATCTCGTACGTGCTCTTCGCCCCGTTGGCGAGGACGACTATTTTCTTCGCCGTCCTTTCCACCATCGTCACGCCGGCGCGGCGCGCCGCCTGCACGAGCGCGACTTCGTCGGGAGAGGTGCCCTCAAAGGTCAGGCCCTGGTCGGTCTGGAACGGCACGACCGTGTTGCACAGCAGCATCGACGCAAGGAACATCTTTTTCGCATCGTTTTCGTTCGCCGGCAGGCGGCCGTTCATCTCGACTTTGAACAGCCTGTCGGCGCTGTACTTCCCGTCGTGGCTCAGAGGATCGACTTCTTCGTCGTCCTCGACACCCCCGCCCAGCCACCTCAGGGACTTCCCGTCTTGGACGGGGACAGCGCCTCCCACGTAGGTCATGCTGTTCTCGGTCAGCGTGCCGGTTTTGTCCGAAAAGATGTATTTTATCGCGGACAGGTCGACGTTGAGATCCGACGTCTTCGGCCGGCACGCGACCCAGCCGGGTTCCCCGTTTCGGCCGACGCCGGGCATCCACTGCATCATCTCGTGGTCCCACCCCATCAGCGCAGTTTGCACGCGGAGGCAGACCTGGATGGTCACGAACAGGGAGATGGGGATGAGGAAGCTAAGGAGGACGAACCACGTGAGGTAGTTGAGGAAGAAGGTTCCCGCGGGCGAGGAGTAGTCGGCGGCTCCTTCGAGGTAGAAGTTGTCGGCGTGGACGTTGTCCCACACGACGGACCCTAAGCACAGCGCGAGCATCAGTATGTTCTTGATGGCGAAAAGGAAGAGGATGCTGTAGTTGAGTATCCGATCGAGCATGTTCTTCGCCCGCGGTTTCTGCTGCATGTTCTGGCCGATCTTCGTGTCGAGCCCCGTGTAGATCACGACGCCGATGGTCCACGACGTCTTCCGCACGCTGCAAGACCGCCAGATGGTATTATCAATACCCAAATTGATCACGCGCTGCGACGCTTCAGGGGGCCCGGACCACGTGGCCGTGCCCTGCCATTTCGTGATCTCCTTATTCGGGTGGTGAACCCGCAGGACCAACTCCCCGAGGCGCGAGACGATGTCCTCTGCGGTTTGCAGAATCTGCGTCTCCCGCGGTGCTCTCCTGAGCTTGACGGAAGTCTCGCCGTCGAGCTGGGACGTTTCGACGTATACGATGCCGTCGTCGTCGGCGGAGGCCAATACGACGATGTCGGCCTTCAGCGACAGAATCTCGTGGTCGTGCCTCACGATCATCACGTCGCCGACGCGGACCTCCTGCGACTGCACTTTTTCCCAGTTCCCGTTCCTAAGGATGTGCACGGGCTCCGCGTTGTTCGCGCGGTCTTCCCGGTGGCGGAGCCAGTCTTCGTACCCCTCCTTCAACGCGCCGACGGCGAGGACCAGGATCAGCGGGAGGATGGCGGTCACCGGCGTGATGGGCGAAACGCCCGGTATCACCGCGACGATGACGTTGAGGAGGAAGTAGATGTTCGAGAACTGCTGGAACTGGTCCCACAGGTTGAGCGGCAGGAAGTTCCACCACGAGTACTTCGCCGACTGGAAGTAGTTGTTCCGGTACTCCGATTTTTCGGGCTGCCCGAGGTACACCGTCCGCACCGTGTCTTCCTCCGCCGGCGCCTCCTGCGGCGCCGGCTCCTGCCTGGCGCTCACCGGCGCCGAATGCGACGACGATTTCCGCGACGATCCGAACGCTTCGGTCGCCGGCCGCGGCGTCGGAGTCGCTGTCGAGTCGTTGTCGTACGACCGCGAGTTCCCCCGGTCGGGTGAGTTCGACGGCGTCCCCGCGAACGGCGCGTTCGCCACCCGCAGCTTCGGCGGCTTCGCCGCCGCCGCCGGTGCCGGCGCCTCAGCCGCCGGCTCTTCGGCGGCGCCGTCGCCGGCCGCCTCGCCGACTTCGCCGGTCGCCGGGTGCTCCTCCATCGCGTTGGCGTCGTCCACGATCGGGGTAGGCATCTCTCTCTACACCCCCCAGCCCCCCCGCCCTCCCCTACGCGCCCCCCCGGTCTGTGGGTTGTGTGGAGTGAGATGTGAGGTCGTCACGGTGCAACGTCACGGTGCAACGTCACGGTGCAACGTCACGGTGTAACGTCACGGTGCAACGTCACGGTGTAACGTCACGATGCAACGTCACGGTGCAACGTCACGGTGCAAACGTCACGGTGCAAACGTCATGGTGCAAACGTCACGGTGCAACGTCACGGTGCAACGTCACGGTGTAACGTCACGGTGCAACGTCACGGTGTAACGTCACGGTGCAACGTCACGGTGCAACGTCACGGTGCAAACGTCACGGTGCAACGTCACGGTGCAACGTCACGGTGCAACGTCACGGTGCAACGTCACGGTGCAACGTCACGGTGCAACGTCACGGTCGGTGCAACGTCACGGTGCAACACGGCTGATGCCTGTCGCCGCAGCTTTCGGGGTCGTCGTCGTCGAGTCGTTGTCGTACGACCGCGAGTTCCCCCGGTCGGGTGAGGCGCGTTCGCCACCCGCTGCTTCGGCCGCCGCCGCCGGCGCATGGTGATGCAGACGATCGCCACAGCTTTTCTGCGCTCCAGCAAAGTTTCACAACCTCGCGGTTTAAGCTAGGAGGGTATGGACCGGCTTCGTTATTGTACGCCCTGAATTCAAAGATAATCAAGTGCGTGGCAACGAAGCAAAACAGCGCCCGCACTCGCGATCCGCCAGTCTCACGGACCCGCTGTTGTCCCGGTACTCGAAGGTGTCGTTCTTGGACCTGATGGCATGACCTGATGAGGTAAGCTTGTGTATAAGTCGAACTTTGAGTGGGCCCCTCCGAAGAAGGCCCATCACACTGGGGTAAGCATGCAGCTTTCGCACGAGTGTAGTCGCAGTCCATCTGTCATCACGGACTTGCTGCTGTCGTTCTTGGACTCCTCGTCTGATGGGGTTGCTTGGATTAGAAGTGACATCGTTCTCGGACACCATGGCTCACTGGTCAATCTCGAACTGGCTGTTGCCCAGTACTAGAGGGGAGTCGCGTTCAGACTCCTGGCCTGATAGGGTGACATGGCCTGACAGGGTTGCCGTAGAAGGGGCGTCGTTCTTGACATAGCACTCGCTAGGGAAGGCCGCTCACCCGTCGGTCTCACGGACTGCCTGTTACCGAGACTGCCCTATTGTGTCGAATTGCGGTCACAAGGCCGTGGTAACAAAACGGAGAAGAGAACGAACGGGATGAAGGGGTCGATACTGCTCACGGACGATTCGCAACAAAGCCCGACAGAATCAACGCACGAAGCAGAGAAGCGCAATACAACTGGCGGCCTCGCTTGTTCCCTTGTGATTTCGCGGGTTCTCCCTCGAAAACGATCAGCGCGGCAGCGATGACACAGGCAGGGCGGGTGGAGAGAGGCCCTGCCGCAGGAGCTTCTGCTCTGTCAGCGGTAGTGTAGTGGACTACCGTGGCTGTAACGGGTATCGGGGTAACCCGGGTTCAATTCCGGAGAGGGAGCCCGCCCCTGCCCTTTCTAGGAGCGGCTGGATCTAGTTTGGCCCACCTGACGGTCGCTCTCTTGTGTTGCTGACAATCAACCGGGGTCGATGTGCAGCCTTTTTGTGGTTTAACTTCTTGTTGATGAGTGCACGAAGTCAGACTAGAGTTAAACTCAACACCGGTCTTCTTTCCCCGCTGACAGTTTCGGACTGAATAGTTGGTAGAATGGTCACAATAAACTTATGAGAGCCTCTCTCTCACGTGTGTCCTGTCTCTGACTGGGTCGCTACGCGGTTCGGGCGGCCAGATAAAGTTTGACGAGGTCGCTGAGCGTTGATCTGTTCCTGACGACTCCGCCCCTGTGTGGGTTGCCTTCCTTAGTCTGGTGGTGCACGTTTGTCGGTTGGTTCGCTGGTACTTCTTTGTTCTTGAGCCAATTCACCTACTCCCCCTCAAACAGGGCTTACGCTCCGTTTTCGGTCTCAGAGAAAATACGTGTGGTCCACATGTGGGCGCATAACTGGACTGCGGCTGGTCTTCGAAAAAGCTCGACAACGTTCGAACGGGCAGGGGGGTGAATTGGCTCAGTTCTCCTTTCTGGTGTGCAGTGTGACTGCTCTCACGATTATTGAACCCTCGGGATTTGGCTTCGTAGGCAACTGGGTAAACCTGGCTTCATGAGAGGCAGTGTGGTGCGGTTGTTTTTTTGTCTGTTGGTGATAGTACGTCTTTTAGTCACAAAGAGAACTGGGGTGGCGAGACTCCAGTAGGTAAGGAGCGAAAGCGGTTGGACATAGATGCGCTCGTTGCTTTTCTTTCTTTTTACTTCGGGTTCAGGGATGTTTGGAAGCAGGGGGGGGGCACCGATCAAGAGGGGGAGCACTGCGTTCTTTCTTTCTCATCCATCTCGGTCCGCAGAATCGAACTTCGCTCAGGGATTGTCCGATCGGGAGATGTCAAGAGAGGGATGCCTGCCGGCCAACATTCAGACCTGACGCCGAACATTTTTTTTGCGGCCACAAGAATTTCCGATACTCATCAGCAACGTGGATTCTCATCCACCTCGGCCTGGTTGTGCACGCGTTTGTTGCTCGGTAGCTAGTTCTCTGTTGACAATGTTCGGCTAGAGCAGGTTGGCTGCTCTCTCACGATTCTTCAAACCCTCGGGTAGACACCAGGGGGAAAGCCTGGCATCATGAGAGGCAGAGTTCTCTTGATGCTAGCATTCCGTCTCTTGGCCGCAACAGAGAAGTAAACTGGGGCGCGAGCGGGAAAGCTAGGGAAAGGAGCGAAAAATGCTCCTGGTGCTTCTCGTTTCTTTTCGGGGTCCAGCTTTGCCAGCGGGGTTTGCGTTCTTTCTGCGTTTTCATCCTGCTCGGGTCCGGTGGCTGTTAGAAACCCGGGAAAACGACAACAGATGAAGAGTTGGCTCGTCTCTTTTCGAAATTCGGGAAACTGGAGAACGTTTCGAGAGACCGAGGCGATCGAAAGCTCCCCCGTTCGCAATCGACAGTGGGTACCTTTTGGCGGGTATCTCGCGTCAATGCAAACGTGTTTTTTTTCCTGTTCGCGACAGTTCAATAATACTTCTGCAACCCAGTCGCTTCTCTCTGCCCTTGTTGGTAGCTTCTCTTGCTTGTATTGATTGAGCGCCGATCCTGGCTTGACAGGGGGGAGACGACTGTGTGGCCGTTGTGTAGCCGTTTTCTTATTTTTGCGTCGCCGCCGTCTGTTGGACTCCGTGGTTGAGACGGACACATACAACCGGCGTGCGTTTGATACAGAGCAGACTCTACGGATTGAGGCTAGACCACAGAGACCACTAAAACCCTGCACGCAATAAAACACTTTGAGAACGCGGGCACACGGGGCTTGTGTTTATGCGCGTGCAACCCACTTGTTTGGTGAACGAATGTTGGCTACAGAGGTAGCATATCCCACAGCACCCGGGCTGCGCAGCCGCCGGCGTGAAGCCGCCCGGGTTCCTCCCCGCCGTCAGCCCGTCGCTCGGCACCTTCGCCGGGTCTGCTCCCAGCCACCGCCAGCTCGGCGGAGTGGCAGGGATGTCGTGGGGGATCTCCAGGCAGCCGTCACCGCACCAACGCCGCTCCGAGTGTTTCACACTTTGCCAGAACTCTGCCCAAAAACCCCTCCCCTTTTTGGCATCGTCTCACATCATAGTACAGTAGCACCTCGTGGCATGCCTTAGGTGGTGCTCTCTGGTTCGTGTTTTAAGAGACTCTTCTCATTTGGGTTTGGAACTCCGAGCCATCACCAAAAACGCCGGCCTGCGTCGAATTAGACGGCGCGATGCTGTGGGCTTCGCGGTAGACTAAATACCACAGAGCAAACCCGCGAGATTTGTAAGAAGCGCTGAAATTCGTCCAGTTTCAGATAAATCTGGGGCTGACACACCAAGACCTTCCTCGGGGCTCAGAAGGACGGGTCCTTATGGTGCACGCGTACCCAAGATGAACCCCACGATGCACGCCGGCGAACAGGGGGTCAACGCACACGGAGGACAGAAAGGTGGGTTTGATTGCTTTGTTGGTTGGTACACGGTGCATTAGGCATTGGGAAAACAGTGTAAGGACTAGTCATCTTACTAGTGATAATGGCTTACTGGTGCCACTTGTAAGAATGACTAGTACACTAGTAATAATGACAAGTGGCACTAGTCATGTGTCTCGTGGCAACAGATTGATGACTAGTGGTAAAATCACTACAAAATGACTAGTGAATGGCATGACTAGTGCACCGTGTACGTCTAGGCGGGGGGTGCAGGGAGAGTGTGTACCAATGAAGCAGCATGGCCTCTCTGATAACGCTCGTTGCTCGGAAACCCTAACAGATTGGCAAATCGTACGTTCTACTTTCGTTTGATGACATCATGTTCGTCTGTTGAATACCAATGCCGAGCGAAGTCGCAAGCTCCCAGTCTGTCAGAATCATCTGAAGCTGGTGTGGCCCACCCTTTTTTAATTGAGACACGCTGCAGTACTGCCTGCGCCCGTGTGGAAGCGAAACACGGGGTAAGTTCGTTCTCGGGTCTTGTAACCGGGCAGCAATACTGGTACTATTCTTTCTACCCATCGCTCCATTTTTCGACTGCACGTCGGACTCTGCCGGTAAAAAAGTGTCGGACCGGAAGGGGCCACACAGCGACCAGGTAGCTGGCCGTTGGGGAGCTGTCGGCCGTTGGTGCGTGCACTTTCTTCCGAATGTATAGATATCACAGGTTAAACACCTGATGGGGGTGAGACAGCAGACTGAATCCATTTGCTTGAACTGACAGATGGGCACAACTCAGCCACAAGCTGGTGCTTGACGAGTGCCACCCACGTGTCAAGCCATCGTAGTACTGACCCCAGTCCAAACAGCGAAGCGTTTGCTTGAGTCGCTTGAAAACTGTGCCTCAACAAATAAATACCCATAGATCGCAATCGAAGGCGGGATAAAGGAGCATTTCCGGAGACGTCGGTTTCGTACAACTTTTCGTGTGCAACCGTGGTCCGAAAATGCTAAGCCTTTCCGGTACAATAACAGAGAGAAGGAAATAAGAAGGAGCAAACCCCAACAGGCAGTCAGACAGAGAGTTAGACCAAGGGACGCAGAGAGCCAGGCATGTCCTTTTGGTGGCGAGGTTTTGTCGCGCTTTCGCGGTCTACCCTGTCGTCAGAGAGGGCGGCAAAGCGCCAAAAAGCTGCCGGGATCCGTCTTGGATGCTCGCAAGGTCTCAGCACACAGAATCCCCGAGATTTCGGGCCCTGTCGCACTACTCGGGGGGGCCGTGCCGCCATGCATCTAAACGAAATCGGAATGTTTTGAGTTCTTTTTTTTTCGGGAACAGTGCTCGCCGGTGACGTCACCTTCCCCGTCGCGCCTGCGGCGCGGAAGGCAACCCGATTCCGAGACGTGGCCTGGGACTGACGGCCAGCCACATCTCAGCACGGCGCAAAACTGCCGGCTATGAGTGAAAAAAGGGCTTCGCAAGCAACGGATGATAATTAATAAACCAGGGTGCCAGCACGTGTGCGGACGGTTTTCGTGCCAGCGTATTTTGTGCTCCTGGGAAAGCGTTTACGCCACAGTTCCCCCAAAAACCCCCAACGGGTCTTTTTGACGGGACAAACAACTGGTTGCTGTCGCAAAAAAGAACAGGCGCCGGTGCGGGTCGTCGTGCGATTTGACCTGCTACGCGTTCAGGTTAAAACCGCGTGACGACTGGCTGTATCAAGTAAGCTCTCTAAGGAGGCAGTTACTGCTGGTAGCAAAAGAGAGAGAGAGCGCTGGAGAGAGAGGGAGACGAGTTGGAGTGCAGGGATCATCTCTCCGAGGAGTTTCCGGTCACCTCACTACTATCACGTCCTTCTAAGGCGGTCGTTGATCGTTCCGTGGGCCGCGGCCCCGTTACCAAGGGTGCCTGGGTCGACGTTGACACAGCCCCGAGAACTCCGCCTGTGCAGGCTGCGCTGTCTCGCCGTGATCCGCAGCGGCGATGACAGCAGGCCTCCTCCGACCCGCCGAGCGCTGAAGCCCTTACCTGCACCTGACTGTACGACTGCAGTGCGGGATGCAACGGCGAGAGTACGAAAGGGGCAACAGCTGGAAAGGCGGCTACCGATGTTAGGAACAGATCGGGGCCGTTCTGACTGGCGGGGGAGCACCGTCTTGAGACGTCGCGGGCTCTTTTCTTCTTGGCAACTGCACGGCCTACGGCGGCGTCTTGATGGAACCAATGACAACAGGCGCGCTGGCTTCAAAAATTGGAGCCTGCGGCCGGTGTGGGGTTCGCTAACGATTGTTACCGTCTGTTTTGAGAGTGCCACAGCACGGAGGATCTCTTCTGGCATCTGGCAGCCGAGATCGAGCAAGCGCACCTCCCGGGGCACCCACTGCACGGGTTCGCATTTGATTTTAAGAAATGCTTTGACTCAGTGCCCATACAAATCACGCTGCAGCTCGCAAAAAAGCTAGGGTTCAATCGAAAAGTGTTAAAGGGCGTTGAAAGCCGCATCACTCGTCCCGGCTGCATGATCCGGAGAAGTGTCTGTGGTTCTTGTCGTTTGGCTGCTCGTTTCCGAGAGTCACTCGTCCGACATCATGATCCGGAGAAGGACGAAGGCGTCGAGGATGGGGGCGTCGGCTCTGTCGCGGAGTGGCGCGCAGCGGTATCCCTCTCGGAGGCAGGCAAAGGGGCACGTGGCTTCGCCGAGGAACGTCGGGTCACGGATCATGGCGTAGTTCATGACCCGCACGGTGACGAAGGTGCAGGCGGGGTCGCGGATGAGGAAGTGGAAGTCTTCGTTCCAAACAGGGTCGAACCCATTGTCCGACACATGCGCGGTCCTCGCCCCGGCGCTGTCAGCCGGCGACCCGCTGATGATGATCTCGACGTACGGGTTCACGATTTCACCGGTCTCCGCCTGATGCGGCTTCGGGATATTCCCGCCGCTCAGGACCGACAGCGTCAGCTGCCGCCGGTGCACCTTGCCCCCGGAGCCCCGCAGGTGCGGCGGCTTCAGGACGTAGCCGCAGTTGCCGTTCTCGAGGAACTTCGCCGTGTTCAGCCGCATCGGGAAGTCCGGCGTTTGGATGTTCATCGCGGCGAGCTGGGCTCCGGCGGACCACAGCCGGCACGCCGAGTAGTTACTCGAATACATGCGCGACCCGCTTGGATACACCCGCACCAGCTGCCGCCGGGTGAGCCGCTTGAACTCGGGCTTCTGGCTCAGCTGCTCCGCTTTGCTTTCGACGCAACTGTGTGTGTGTGTGTGTGTGTGTGTGTGTGTGTGTGTGTGTGTGTGTGTGTGTGTGTGTGTTGGAATCCCTATTGTTTCTTCGCTCTTCCTTGCAAAGTCGATAGAACGCGTGTGGCTCCGTTCTGGCTGTTCCGCTATCTCCCAGCTGTTTATCGCAGCAGAGCAAAGGGAGAAGCATCCGTCGAAGACATGGGGAAAAAGGTGGGGAACAGAACGGGGAAGAACTGCGTAGTTTTGTTACAGAACATACAGGTAAAAAAGAGGGCCGTCAGAGACGGCACGAAGGGATTCGAAGGGGGGAGTACAAAAAGGGGGCAAACGGTGGGGCCTGCGTTTGTCAGTTTTTGCTTACCCCTCCAACCTCGCTTTTGGCGAGTGGATAATATGAGGAGTTCGCTCAGAAACGTAAGGATTCCAACTTGACGCGCCGAAGGCGCTCAAGCAAGCTTGCTAGGTGTGTGTGCGCGTGGGTTTATAGAGTGAAACTGTTGGCTCTATGAGTCTCCGGGTGATGTTCGGCAACAGGTTTAGTATGCTGGCTGTGTTGTGTTCGATGTTGTTGAGGGAGCCCGCGTAACTGTTGTTTTGTGGGTGAAAGCCCCGTCGGTCCTGGTAAGGTTTTCCGGCTCCCACAATCGTGAGCAGCGCAAACTCATGATTTCCAGTCCAATGCACCCTGCACCCTGCAGGATTTTTGCACACTAAAGAATTCCGGATTCCGATTCATACCTCGGGCATACAGTGTGCGACACGTCCTTCACGTTGAGAGAAACCTTTCCTGAGACGAGCGCGAGCTGTGAGTTGTTTGTGAAAGTCGTTTTCTGCAGCGCATCGTGTTGCAATCCCCTAATCGGCAGGTATCCCTCTGCTAATGCTATATCTCCCGGAGGCCGATAGCGAACAAGTACAGTGATGAAAGCAAAGAACTTTGAAAAGAGAGTTGAAAGTCCCTGAAACCGATGAGTGGTAAGAGTTGGAGATGCGTTTAAATCTTAATCATTGCTCCTTCACTGGGGTTTATGGTTGAGACGTCTGGACCGATTCGGATCGTCCAAGCTTCTGTTGCGAGACGGCTTGCCACGTGATTCGAACTGGCGTTGCGCAATCCAGTTTCGCTGCTCTGCTCAGCTACGCCCAGTGCAGTTCGCGCAGCACCATTTTGAAGTCCCGTGCGTAAAGGGCAAGGGGCGGCGCGACCCTGAAACACCCCGGAATCTCACGCGAACGTTAACTTTAAAAAATGTGCACACCAGTCTGCGGATGGAGGGCGCCGAGTCTGCTTTCGACCGCAGCAGGACCTTGCGCCGGAGCTTGTCCGGGGAGAACGAGGCGCGGTCTAAGGAGGGGTACACAATGTATTTGCCGAGGTACTGCTCGAGGATGGCAGCCATCTGATCCTGCACCGCCACGTCGCTGACGCGGTTCTCCAGGGAGATGACGACAGGGTAAGGCGACGCGGCGAACGCGTACTGGGCGATGGTGCGGACCACGTCTTCGAAGAGGATCTGAGTGACCATCGTGTTCCCGTGGGTAACAATCGGGGTGCTCCCGCGGCTCCAGCAGTCGACTTCGATGCACTTCACCCCGGATTTGAACGCGAACTTGTACATGCCGACGGACGACTGCGAGTTGTGCTGGCTGCCGGTGATGTACGTGTTGTGAGACGAGTTGATGAAGTAGTGAGACAGCGGTTGGGTCATATCCATGTAGGCCTGCCGCTTGCCAGGGGAAAACCAGCTGTTTGCTTCGGCGGAGGTGATGTAGTTCGAGAACTCTTGCAGCGACCACGACGTCGCCAGAGAGTCGGCTTCTTCGCTCCAAGAGGACCAGTTGCGCAGGATTTCGGACACTTCGTCACTCGTGATGGCCTGTCTCTGCTTGGACTGCAGGAAGTGCTTCGTCTTCTCGTGCATTGTCGTGCCTCTCGAAGGGTCGTTGATTTGCCGCAGCGGGAGTCCGAGCTCCTGGCGCTCCTGGAGGTACTTGAAGAAATTCACGAACTCGCAGAAGTCGAGCCTCCTGTTTCGGTCGTCATCAAACAGCAACAGCTTGTGGCGGAGCTCGCTCTCCTTGATGCGGATGTTGAGCTTCGACATCAGGCACTGGATCTCGTCGAAGTCGAGGGACCCGTCGCCGTCTTTGTCCATCGACCACCAGGTTGCAACCAGCCGTACTTTACCGTGGCACAACCCAGGCAAGGCGGGGTCTAACATGGGGTGGTGCTCTCGGAGCTCTTGCAGGATTTGCTTCAACCTCTTCAACCCGGCGATATCCCCGCACGCGGCGATCATTACGTCCAGTCGGTACCCGCAGGGCATCGACGACGTCGGATCGACCCGCCCCAACGACACGCACACGGAGATCGCCAGCTCGCGCAGGTCCTGCGAGGCGTTCGCTTCGGTCATGCCCCGCGTCAGGTGGTGCAGCACGTTCCGCGCCTTCAGCACCAGCGGCGCGACCCGCGGTGCGGTGCAGTCGAGCGGCAGGCGGACGTCCAGCGCCATCGGCGCGTTGAACGTCGTCGCATCGTGGACGCAGCAGAAGAGCCTGGAAAACATGCCCCTCTTCCTCACAACCGGCGGAGACAACCACGTGAACCGCTTCGTCGGCGGCTCGTGGGGCAAGTGAGGCGGCGACGCAGCCAGGTCGAGCATCGGACTGGCTGCGTGGTGGCTGCCGTTAACGTCGGGATCCGACGCGTCGAGGTGGGAAGATCCGGCGGGGTCTGCCAGGACCTCCGTCGGGTCGTCTGGCGAGGCGCGGTCCGACTCGTTGCCGGCGCCTCGGTAGTACGGCTGGTGGAAGGAGGAAAACATCTCGTGCACGGCGTGCGGCGTGCCTTGCTCCTGCGCCGACCAAACGTCGCCGTCCGACCACCGAACTTCGAACTCGTCCGCATACTCCATCTTCGCGTCCAGCAGCTTTATCCCGCCGTCGGCCTTGTCGATCTCCAGCACCCTGGCTGGTAAGATCGGCTTGCCGTCAGCGGTTGTGAATCGGACGATGTCCCCGTCCACGTTGACGACCTGCCCGGAGGCTGTGGTCCAGTCCCCCTGGAGCAACGTGCCGGACGCTGTGGACGACGTCCGGCTACCCGAGCGGGAAAGCTTGCCGTGCCCGCTGATGCTGAAGCTGCGCAAATTCCCGCTCGCGCTGCTGGCGTTGCAGAGGCTCGACCGGCTGCCCTTGCGCGACGCCGACCCGCCCCTGCTGCGGCCAGCGGTGGGCGTCGTGAAGAAGCTCTCGACGCGCGCGATGCTGTCAAGGGGCGTCAGGGCCACGGCGGGGCCGGGGTCCCGTTCCGGGTCGCTGGCGCCGCTCGCGGCGCCCCTCGACGCCTTGCGCTTGCCCCGGTCCCCGCGCTGCCGCCGGCCCTCCTCGTCGCTCGACGCGACGAACGCCCCGAAATCCTTGTCCTCGACCCTCAGCAGGGACGGCGACAGGAGGTCGACGTTGTCCGGCGTCAGCAGCCCTTTGCCCGCCGCCTGGACCGGGGCGACTGGGCCCCAGCCCTGCAGCGTGCGGCCCTCGCCGCTGCGGTTCAGGCTCCCGCTGTTGCTGCCAGTCCCGGCATCGTCGAGCGGCACCGACAGCGGCGACCGAGCACCCTGCTTTTCCGCGGCTGCGGAGAGCAGCGGCACCGTGAGTTGATCATGCTCGGGATCTTCTCCCATATACTTGGGGCTCCGCCCGAGAAGTCGCCTCACGGAAACGCGCCGTTTCCCCCTCCTTCCCCGACGACAGCAAAGCGTGTCTGACCTGCCCACCCCGCACGGCCAGTTGTTTCGCTTCCCGACAGGTCCGCGCTCCCGGCGGAAGGTTGCGCGGGGTTCGCGTCTTCGTTCGTGAGATCCGCCGCAGCCAGCTGCGTGTGGGCGGGCGGCGGGCAGCGGACTTCACACCCGTCTGTCCGATACCCGGGGCCGCGCTGGCTGGCCGTTCTGTCCGGGATCGCTTTCTTTGTATGTGTGTGTGTCACCGACGACGAACCACCGGGGGGTCGACGTGTTGTATGTTGTATTTTTTTTTTTCCGACGTTCGTTTTTGTTTCCTTTCCTGTCGCAGGTTCAAATTGTCCTTCTTGCCGCCCCGCTTGAGATGGCAAATCTCTTCAGAATTTTGATCTGGAAGGTTCACTCAACTCGGTTAATCATCTATTACGGTGTTAAGCACCATCCTTGATGGCATGAATGGTCCATGGCGCACGGCTACAATCCTGGCAACCGCGCGATTTCCATTCGCGTCGACGTCCAGCATCTCAGTCCGGCGGAAATTCACTTTACACGAGATTTTGCAAGCACGATGGCTTACGGCTTTTCGACACCTCTTCTATGCACGCTGAATCCCAGCTTGCCCAGCCATTTCATCACACGACGTTGTATGCGCTACTGCTAGGGTGAGCAAGTCTTCTTTTCCGGAGTCTTGTTAACGACGTTCCACTTCCGAGTGTTAGTAGATACACACCACGTTGTTAATTCAGAAGGGTACGCTGTCCGGGCTCTACTTCCGTCTGTCAAAAAAAAAAAGCACTTTTTTGGCTGTGTTTTTGGTGCCCCAATCTCGCCCCTATTTGTGTTTCCGACGATCCCGTATGGGCGTACAGATTGGTGTCTTTCGGCGTTTTGTGCTTGTGAGGTTCAGCTTTGTCTGTGTGGTGTGACAGTGTGAGGGGAGTGGGGAGAAAGCTTTACTGTATCGGGCTAGACTTTAACTCATGCATCAGCCAGGTTGCCCACTCTGCTGCCTTATCGCTAGGCTCCTGAAAGCCGCAGGGCAGAGCGGACGGGGTTGCGGCACTGTGCTGCCTCCGACTCAAGCTTTGCAAGCTGTGGTTGACCGTCACGTTCCTGGACCAGGAACGTCACGTTCCTGGACCAGGAGCGGCCTTTTTCTTCTTCTTCTTCTTTTGCGATTTGGAGTGTCCTTCCGAAAACGAACGAAAGCGCGACGGAAAAACGGGGCGACGGAGACTTCGAGCAAGAAAACCGAAACAAAATGGCGCTTTAAGTAGCAACAGAATCAGATCGGACAAGGCTCCGTGGCTCGGAGAAAGTCACGATCGCTGACCGAAGCATCGTCCATGCATACTGCGTTGGGAGATCACTTTGCTTTGAATGATTCTTGTTCGCAACAGTTCCAGGCTGGCAGACTTCATATTGGCAGGCAAAAACGCACACGCACGGAGGGACTGGAAGGAAACAGTTCGGGCAGCATTTGTCCCCGCCCGAGCCCACTGCGCACTCGGTGACTGCAAATGTGCGGTGGATCACGAGCGGTGGATGTGTGCTTTCGCATCGACTCTGTTTTTGGTCGGTCGGCCGGAGTCTCAGAGAACCTGACCCTGTCGAGAGAATCTTTCGACGCAGACTGCAAGCAACGCGTAGCGGCGCTGGGTGAGGCCGGCGGTACTGCCCTGGTGCAAGCTTGAGCACGGCATGTCGGCACAACACAGATGAGTCATCAAGAGTGAGGCACCGGCAGTGCTTTCGCGGGGCCACCACGGCGGCACTGGGTTGTTTTTGAGTATGTGCACCACATTGAGCCGGACCATCCCCTCTTGATAGACCGTGATAGACCGAAGAATACAGCTCCGGGCAATTCGATGCAGCTCTAGGGACCAGGGATGAACCTGATAGTACTGTGATAAACAGCGGCAGGCACTTCGATGCAGTTTCAAGAGATAGGGACGGACCGGCACACACGTGGAAGTGCATGCAAATTTCCGTGCCAGTCATACGTACACGGTGAGGTCCAGCCTCAGTAGCTTGAGTTAAAGAGGGTGTGACACCCAAAAAGCAGCCAGCGTCTGAGGCTGCTGGACTCCACCTGTGCAGCAGTTCACCTCTTCGAGGTCCCCCCCCGTGCCGCGGAAATGCGGAACACAAAAAAAAAATATATATATATATATATTGGTGTGATCCATATGCCCGGTGCAAACCCGGCACAAACTCGGCACAAACCCGGAAAAACTCAAGGGGGGTCCAATTTTTTATTTTGCACCACCCTTCAGGTTATGGCAGGTGATCCCTGCAATCAAGCTAAACCGACTACACCAGGGTCCTGTCGAGTAAAAACCAACACCAATAAATATGTAAGGCGGCACCGAAAGTGTAGGTCCACCGCAGAAGGTACCCGGAGCGCTTTGCCATTGCAGCGCTGAATACACCTGACAGACAGGAACCACTATTTTCCAAAGCCTCCAGAGGGCAAGCCCGGTTGTGCTTGACAACGGACTACAACCGACCACCAGCCAGCAATTGCCTCCGATACTACGGGAACCGAGGAGCCTAGTACAAGCAGATTAGCCCCCTGCCCTCGCTGTTTCCAAATGAAGCATCATTTCCAAATTCATGTGTCATGCTGGCTCTTGCCGGATGCTAGCGAGCGAGCTTCGTTACTTCACCACCGCGCCGTAGCCTCCCTTGTGCCCTGGGTTCCATGATTGGCTGTTCTCGGCCGGTATGCCCGAGTCGGTGTTTCCTCGTCTTACACTTCTTCTTCGATTGTTTAACCCCAACGTCCGGGTCTGCCACTGGTGCAGCCCCGTTTCTCCGCTCCTCTGTCTCTTCTGCGTCACCTCATGTTTCTATCCGGGCCTGCCTGCGCTTCCACTCCGCTGGGTATTGTTCCTGGGGGTGAATCTTCCATTTCGGGTCGCCGTTTTCGAGCGACCTGCCTGAGGTACGGCACGCTCTTTCGCTAGCCATCTTGCCTGCTCGTAGAACGGCCTCGAATGCCTGCATTTGCGGCATTCATCGTCTGCATCGATGTTCTGCATCCGTGGTACGTGCTTACTTTTCAGTCGACAACTGCTGCTCCCGACACATTGAGCTAATGCTGACTCCACTGCAGAACGAGTGGTGACCTGTCTCTGCTAATTGCGTGACGCTTGTTTGCACGCAGTTGCGCGTCCACGAACGCCACGCACCCATGCTCGGTAGCCATTCCTCCCAGCTGCCGGGGTTGTTGGTACCCGCATTTTGGAGTGCAGCGAAACCCCTGCAGAGCTCAAACAGCGGCTTGGTCAGCCACCGTTTGAAAGGATGCGGAACCAAAGGTAGCAGTCTGCTCAGGCCATCTTAAGCCATCCGACAGCACCTTCTAGGCGAGGGAAAACCGGTTGTACTTGATGGGCTGGGAACCGCCCGTCCGAACCGCTTGTTGCCGACTTCTGTTCCGATGGCACAGCCGAGCGGGTTGAGTGTGGGAACTTCTGTCCCTCGTTCTGATCCGATGGAGATGCTTGCTTCTCTTTCTGTTTTCCAAGCTACGGAAGGGGCCTCAAACCGACAAGATACCGAAGCCCGTAGGCTGAACATGACAGAAGGGCGAGGGACCGCAAAGAGCGGGACAAACCCCCACGAGCACCAGACGATCATGAAACGTGGCAAAATCCACCGCGAAGCCTGAAATCTCCGCGACCAAGGGTGCTAGCGGGTGCTGGGGAGACAAAAATAAAAAACCGGACCCCCCCCCCCGGTACAAACCCGGCACAAACCCGGAAAAACTCCAGGGTGGATCACACCATATATATATATACATAGTCACCAGGTAGAGGATACGGAACGTTTAGTTTTGGATTCTTCGCTCTTCTCGAAAAGAGTGCTTTGGAAAATGCTTGATGCTCAAGACAAATGCGCGCGGTGGTTGGGGGGGGTCCTGTTTCGGGAATTCGTGAACAGCGCAAACTCGAGAGGCGGCTACCCGGCTAACCAACTATACTTGCCTGCTTTGTTGGAGGATGTCCCAGGTTTTACCCGGTTCAACATCAAAACCAATTACGGTAGAAAGCAGCCTCTGCTGCCATGTTTTATGCTAACATGACTCTTCTTCGAAGAAAAGTGAGAAAGGAACATTTCCGGAGTTGGGGCTTGCACTGATAAACGAAGCAACGGACGATCAGCATCAACTGACCAAAGGTAATGAAAATGATAAGGCAAAAGTTTCTTGTTCTTCGCGTGTACAGGGTATAAACCTCTCTGCGGGGTATTAGCACTTTTTCGTTGGCTTCGTTTTCTCTTTCATGTGCAACCGTTGTTCCGGAAATGTTCCCGTCAGTACAGATGTACTATTAAAAAAAGAAAGAAACGATACCCCTCGGTTCTTCTTGTTTCTTGCACTGCAACTTCGTTCTCTGTCTCGGGGTTCGTCTCTACCAATCCAAAGGTGGGCGGGGAACAAAAAACGCTGGCATTTTGTTGGACCGTCTACACCCAAGAAAACACCAGTGCGTTGGACTACGGTCGAGATACGGCGCATTTCCTCTGCTCGCCTGTTCGTGCGTACGATTCCTGCTACCTCAAGTAAGCATTTCCCAGCACGGCGGACTCCCCCACCACATGGGGAATTGTTTGTGCGGTCGGAGTTTTGTTACTCTTGCTTTTTTGCATTCACGATGCATGCGGGAGTGGCACACCATTCATTCGCATCCGCAATGCGGGAGTATTACACCCCGCAATGCGGGAGCGGCATTTTCGCATTTTGGTGCATAACACAATGCGTGTGTTGATTCTGTTTCACCGCCGCACTTTTTCACTCCTGCATTCACTCGCCCAACCGGTGGGGGGGGCCCGCCGTATAATCGAAGCCGAAGAATGGCAAGGAAGAGTGGCTACAGAACACCTGTGCGAAGAGTGGCTATAGAACACGCCTGTGCGAAGAGTGGCTATAGAACACGTCTGGACACGCCTGTGCGAAGAGAGGTTATAGAACACGCCTGGACATGCCTGTGCTAAGAGTGGCTGCCTGGAAACGCCTGTGCGAAGAGTGGCGATAGAACACGCCTGGACACGCCTGGCTAACACGCCTGTGCGTAGTACCAGGAGGATAGGGACGCATTTCCGGAAATAAGGCTTGCATCGATAAACGAAGCAACGAGGCGATCATGACGGTGAAATCGAGAAGGACATACGAAACGTGTTCCTTCCGTGCGTACAAGATTTGCCCAAAAGGTTTTCTGGGTCGGTACTTTTTTTTTCCCCCCGTTGCAATCGTTTCGCGCAGCTGTTATTCCCGGAGCTGGCCCTCTTCGGTGTAAAAGCCCACCCAAATTTGCCACGCCCGCCCGCAGTTCCTCGCACTTATCTACGAGCAGAAGCTCTACTTTCAATCCGTTCATTTCTCACACCACCACTCTCCGCAATCTACGAGCAGACGCTCTACTTTCAATCCGTTCATTTCTCACACCACCACTCTCCGCAAGAGTTGCCTACTCAAGGCCGGAAGGGGAAACCTTAGTTCCATGTTTAGGCAGAATGGGAGAGAACTGCAGTTAATGTTTATGCAGAACATGTGTAATGCTGGGACTCAAGTCTTGAAGACCAACGGGGGCGGCAGGTTTCTTTCACCAAAACGCAGACTCACGTGCAGTTGCTAAGACCCTTCCTCAGCGCCGTCTTCGAGGAGCTGATCTTGGCGTGCGGGGTGCTCCTTCATGAGAAGCTGGATCCTGTTGTCGGTGCCGAGGAGGGCGCAGCCGGCGCAGGAGTTGTGGTCGCAGTAGTTCGACGACGAGAAGAGCGTGATCACCTTGCCTCCCTTCGAGATGTTGACGCCGAACGAGAAGAACTGGTGCGCCCGGATGAGAAAGTCGAAGCCGTTCGTTTCTAAGAAGTCCTGTGTGGCGAAAATTCCGATGCCTGCTCTGATTACGAACTTGTCACTAGCTCACAGCAACAGTTGCGACCGACAAAGGTTGCGCCACGACGAAAGCGCGGCAAAAGTGACCCTTCTGGAGTCACGTAGCGAAAAGCTGGCATAGTGTGTACTCATTTGCTTGCAAATGACTCCCCACTAACGCAGCAAGAAGACGCGAAGTGGAGAAGAAATGCGAAAACGGGGTCTTGCCTGGAGGCTTTTCACGATATTCTGCAGATTTTCGTTCTCCTCTCTTCTTACTCCTCTCGTCTTAACGGTAACGTGGTTAAGTGCGCAATTACTGTCAGTCGAAGCTGGTGAACCGCGTAGCTGCCAAATGCGGCATGGAAACGCTGCAGCCCATGAGATCAGAGAAGGCCGCCCATACCTCAATCGCTTTTTGGCCGAAGACGCAGCTGCACCCGCGTTCCCTGTTCGGTCTGAAGGTGTCGATGTCTTTGCCCGGGTCTGCCCAGAGCAGGTCGGTGGCTGCCTGCTGATACGGATCGTCCGTGTCGCCACACTGTTTTGGGTTGGTTTCGTGTACGTTTTCCGACAATCGCTCGCAGGCAGTTTGCCCGTGTCGGACTTCATAGAACTGGGTTGCCCAGAGAGTGTGCCCAATCTTTCGTATGGGCGTACAGATCAGTTGCTTGTTCGCGGCGTTCTGGTGCGTGCTTTTTCGTCGTCGGTGGCTTTCGAAGAATCGAGGGAACTCGAAGACGATATTGAGCCGGTCCACCCCCGGCTGATGGACAGCAGCAGGCAGTTCGATGCACTTCCAGGAAAATGGGGTGGAGCTCAGACGTCTATACTTGTCAACGAACACAGTGGACAAGCTGGTGCCAGCACCCGCTGTAACTCCAGCACCCAACAGCTGGAGCAACAACCTGTGACGATAGACTGCACAAGCCGCTACAGACTACCTCTTTGCACGCGTCGTCGTCATGCTCCAGTCGCTTCTTGCCCCGCGTACTGTTTGTCTCCGGTGCGCGCTTCACGTCCGATGTGCAGTTTGACGACGAGCTCGTGGAATCACCAGATGATTCGGCACTCTTCCTTCTCTCCTTCGCGGGTTGCCCCCGCGGCCGAGATCTCGACTCGGCTAGCAGCAGTATATGTCGTCCTAAACCGTGAACAAGTCAGGGAGAAGAACGGAGCAGTCTTTACAAACAAACGAGTGACTTAAGGTGGCGCCAATCCGAGCACACACAGCAGCAACGACATTGTTAACAAAAGACTATACCACGCTCCACGGACGCGGGATCTTCCTGAGAACGTCACGAATTCGCATCTGCACGCCCGAGTCAGCCTTCGGGACGCGCGGCACGCCACCGTGGCAGCAGAAGATTTTGTTCTCGATGACCGCGCACAAGGGCAGCATGTCGAAGAGGTCGTTCGCCCGAGCCCACAGCTCCTTGCCGGACTCCGAGCCGAAGAGCTTGATGCAGTGGTTGTAAAAAGACTCGGACATCGACGCGTTCTGACGCCTGTCTTCGTGGTTGCCACGCAGGAGGAATATCTTGTCGGGCGCCTGGATCTTGAGCGAGCACAAGTAGGCCAGGCATTCGACGTCGTACGCACCACGGTCGACGTAGTCGCCAAGGAAGAGGAAGTTGTGGGAGCAGTATCGGATGTGCTTGAAGGGGATCAAGTTGCTCATGAAGTAGGACAGGTCGCCGAAGTTGCCGTGGATGTCTCCGAACACGTAGCACGGACCGCGCACGTCAATGAGAGGCGGCTCGCTGGCGAATAGGCGCTTCGC
Organism: Diplonema papillatum; assembly: GCA_030068145.1. Lineage (NCBI taxonomy): Eukaryota > Euglenozoa > Diplonemea > Diplonemida > Diplonemidae > Diplonema > Diplonema papillatum. Next base: position 99,640 of record JAPJBO010000282.1, read on the forward strand.
TTGTTCCATGACGGAGATGATGTACTGGAACAGAGCGGGCTTCGTCTTCGCGTCGTGGGTGAACTCGCGCGTTTCGGAGTCGTAAATGCCGCTGAGATGCTGCACGAGACTGAGTGCCTCGTGTTCCTTCTCGGCCACGAACGACTCCTGGTTACCGAGCGCGGGCCCTGCAGACGACGTCAGCAGGTTTGAATACGCGGTCGAGCTCGCAAGCTCCGCCAGCGAGAACGGCTGCGGCACAGCGAACTTGTCGATGGTCAGAATCGTCCGCGAGAGCTTGTACCGGCGCAGCGGCACCGCGAAGAGCTGCACGGTGCGCAGCCCGAGCATCGGCGATCTTTTCACGACCGCGATCTTCGTCGCCAAGACGGCCGGGCAGTACACGATGAGCCGCTCCGAGTCCGTCGCGTCGGCGACTGACATGATGGGGCTGACCCACACCTTCTTGTCCTCATCGTCCTTGGTCAGCAGGAGCTCGACGACGATGTGCTTCATGTCGGCCGGCCCCTTCCCTGCGTCCTCATGAGCGGCGTGCACTACCACAAGCGACACGGCAATAGGGACCTTCGATATCCTGGAGGTCCACCTCGGCTCCAGGTCGTCTTCTTGCGACCAGTAGGCGACGCTCCGGTCCGTGTTCAACGCGTTCATCGGCATGTGGCCGGTGGCGTACGAGCTGCTCTTCGCGGGGCCGGGCGGGAACACTTCTTCGAGCCCCGGCGCGCAATCGCTGAGCGATGGCAGCGCATTTTCTTCGTCGTCGTCGGCGAAGTCGGCGTACGGGTCGTGACTCATGCCTCCGGTTTGCGCCCCTTTTCCCCCAGCCCGGGACTGTTGGTATGATCGTATTTTTAGAGCTCGATTCGAAGGGTGCACGGGATGATATGTTTCGGACACAGCTCTGCGTGTGCCTGTTCGTATCTCGTAATGTTTCCTGCAGCTCGCCGTACTGAAAGAAAACGCCGGTTTTGGGTGGGTGTGTGGGTGCATGTCTGTGTGTAGTGTGTGGTGGCTCACCACGGCTGCTGCTGGAGCTACACGTAGGTGGTCATCGCATTGGCGGTCTTTGTGTAGGCGTCAGGTAGAAAAGGAATGAATGGCGGCTGCTCGGAGACGTGCAGCAGCAAACGTCTGGGCAAGCTCGTCGGTCGGCAATCAGGCGAGGGGGACACCCTTTCTCTGAAGGCCGCGGCCGCGGCTGTTGAAAGGGCAACTTAATCGAAAGGCGCTCGGGCGCACTCTTGGGAACAACGGCCCGCCGGGCGCCTGGGAGTCCGGTGCAGGCGTGGTGGACGCGCATGAGCGAGTCGAACTCGCCGACGGTCGGATTTGCCCGGTTTTCGAGGAGGAAGTCGGCGGTCGCCGCGTCCCTCGCGGTGCAGCAGACGCGAGCGCCGGCAGCATGCCGCTGTTCGGCGCGACGCTTCAACCGCTTCAGCGCCTCGGGGACCGCCTGCGACGACAAGACCACCTCGTTCATGATCGCGTTCGCGGCAACCCCGGAAACTTCGGAGTGGACCAGCTACTAGCTGATCCGATGGGTCTTTCGCCCATCGGATCATTGACGCGCAATTCGCCCGAGCGAATTGCGCGTCAACACTCCGCGGCTTCGGGGGGTTTCAGGTTTCGGGGTGCCGCCGGGAGGTCGCTTGTTCGTGGAGCCGCAGCGTCGTTTCGGAGGGCGGGATGTTGACGCCCTTCGACCACGCGAGGAGCTCGTCGGCTTTTTCGGCGTCGCCCGCGGCCGCGTAGACCTGCATCATGCTGCCGACCGCTGCCTTCGACTTGACCAAGCCCCGGGCCGCCATGGCGCGGAAGTACTCCTCGGCGAGGTCCGTGCGGCCGGCAGACGCGCACGCGACGAGCAGGATGCAGTACGTGCTCGTCTCCGGCCGCACGCCGGCGGCTTCCATCCGGGTCAGCACCCGCCGGGCGCCCGGGAGTCCGGTGCAGGCGTCGTGGACGCGCATCAGCGAGTCGAACTCGCTGACGGTCGGATTTGCCCGGTTTTCGAGGAGGAAGTCGGCGGTCGCCGCGTCCCTCGCGGTGCAGCAGACGCGGAGGAGCGCCGGCAGCGTGCCACTGTTGGGCGCGACGCCCAGCGCGCCGAACCGCTTCAGCGCCGCCAGCGCCTCGGGGACCGCCTGCGACGACAAGATCACCTCGTTCATGATCTGCGCGCTCGCGGCGACGCCGGCTCGGAGCATCACGGCAACGGTCTCCCTGGCCAAGTCCCGCTGGTCGTCTTTCCTCAGCTGCCGGATCAACAGCGCGTACGCCTGCGTGTCAGGTTGGATCTGCGCCGCAAGCATTTCGTCGAAGACACGACGAAAGTGCACGAAGTCGCCCTTCGTAGTCCTCCCGGCCTCACACAGGCCTTTGAGGACGTCCTTGTACGTTTCTGCTCCAGGCTGGACTCCCATTGTCTTCAGCAGCGCGAGGCCGTCTATGACCTGCCGAGCGTGCCCGTATTTGCCGTACAAACTGATGGCATACTTAACGGTCTCGGGGCCGACGCCCTTCTTGGCGGTCCTCAACTGCTTGAGGTCGACCGTGAGCGACCGCTCCTTCTGCCTCCACAACCGGTGGTCCGTGGTCCACTTCCCCTTCCCGGCGGGCTGGGGGCTGTGCCTGTACGCGAGCCAAGCTTTGCAGGCCGAGTCGCCGTGCAGGGAGTGCCACCATGCTTTCGCTGCCTGCTTGGCCCCATTTTCCATCCCTGCGTTTGAGGACATGATGCGAGCGCTTCAAAGCGGGACGGTGGGTTAAACGTGCCGCGGACGAGGTGAAGTCGCGCCCACGCAGCTGTGAGCTAGACAGGGGTTGCGAACCAGGGGCGTTACCCGTATCGTAGTTCCGTGATGAATGTCTGAAGCCCCACCATCCGTGGCTGGCCTTTTGGATGAGACGGCTCAACTTGAAGGAGTTCCCACGTGCACTGAAGGAAGGGGGTTTATTTCCGTGGACCGTTCAAAAACGATTACCCCACCATTTCTGGTCCCTTCGCCCCCCAACTACTCAACTCCACCCCGAGTCTCCACGGAACCGGAAACCTGAGTGTAAGGGTGCCGCCTCGATGTTTCGTCAGCTCACGTAGAGGTTGCCGCCTTCGATATAAGTGAAGAACAGAGGGCAGGCAAGCAAAGAAGTGGTGTGATTGAGAGAGAGAGAGATTGAGAGGCTGGGGCGCAAGGAAGGGTAAGCTAGAGCTGCAATTGGAGGAGACCAGAAATCGGCAGTGGGTAGTGTACCACACAAGGTCTCGAACTCACTAACGACGAGAAGGCATCCTCCGTTCTTCCTTCGTAGAGCTCCGTGATGCACTTCTCCATTCTCCATATATACGATCATTCGGGCGAGAGCTACACAGGTTCAGGACGCAAGTGAAACGCCACCTTTTGCGGTGGCGAATTTCTCATTTCCTCCAACACTCCGTGTTCGGTGTCAAAAAAAGAAGGAATCTGTGGGGTTTCTCAGGAACGTAATCCCTTCCCCCCCCTGCAACAAAAAAGCAGAACAGCGATCGTTCACAAGGCCGGAGCACGGTTGTTTTCGCAACGTTCTCGGGTTGCTTTGTACTTTTTGTTTTGATTTGTTTTCCTCTTGAGGTGCCCAGCGGCACAATGAGGCAAGGAAGCTACGACGCCAGTCCTTCTTGGCAACTGGACTGAATGGGCCGGCGATCATCTCTAGGTTTATTTCCGCTGGCCTGCGGCCGCGACTAGCCAGGGGCTGGAGGTGTCCGAAGGATCGCCCACACGGTGTCGGATCATGTTGACAGCGGGGCCGCCCGTGAAGGTCGGCATTCGTTTGGGTTTAAAAGAATCTGTGGCGATAATCTGCATCGCTTGGTCGGCATTCACTAGTGAGTGTCCACTGGAATGTACACGGGTTCGGAAGTGGTTGATGTTCAAAGGGATTAACCGTTTACGGACGGGGGGACACAAATGTAAGAAATGTTGTGTCCTGTTTGGTATATTTCGTTCTCTGCCGGGGCTTGCTCGAAAATCGCTGGCATTAAACTTCCAAAAAAAGCGAGACCCCGAGCTGGATTTCGGATTCCATCCAGAGCAAAGACACGTCGAAAAGGGTCAATGTTTTGCTGCTGTGAAAAGATGTGATACGAAACCCATTCCAAGGAGCATCAGGTTTCCCAGTTTGGACTCGGAAAACTTTCGAGCTTTGACCCATCTAGGAATGCTTTCTGCGTGCTGGACAACCTCCCTCCGTCCGTAAAGGGTTAACGGCAAACAGGACGGACGCGCTGTCGCTCATGACAGGCTCGTTCGAACCCTCTCCAGGGTTCGTTTCCGTCGGGGGCAAGGCTTCTGACGACCAGTCTACAAACAAAAAAGCAAAAGAAGCTAAAACCGGCTCGAGGCGACACTGGGGCTCTCCATCCGGTTTTGCTGCAGCTGCGGATGCCGCGGTTCTGGCGCTACAAGAGAGTCCGAGGGAACGGGGTTTCCAGAAAGAAATCCTCGAGGAGTGGCCGTGTGATTATTTCGAAGGAGGGGATACAACTACAAAAGTTCTACGCCCACCACAACCCCCAGATTTGGCGGGTTTCATGTAGGCTACAGATCAGTACCTCGCAATTGGCAGCCTCCTCAAACATTTCCTACCAAAGCAGGTGCGTATACAGTATTAATAGCAGAATGTATCGGTCTAGTCCGGGAGCAAGTCAGGAAGAAAGACCGAGCATTTTTTTTTTGCAAACAAGCGACTGACTTCAGATAGCCGCTTGAGCGGCACCGATCCGAGCGCACACAGCAGCAGTGACGCGTCGGCAGTATTTGCACTTCAAGATAGGGCTGCCGCCATGAGCGCCGCGCGAAGCCGACGTTTCGAATGAGTGCAAACGCCAGAAGCACGACACGGTACGATCGAAGAGGTGGTCTCCCAGTGGCGAATGCAGGCCATCGCTACAGATATTCTGCGTTCTAACCTCAACTAGCACAGGCTGTCACAGTCTATCAGCTGCGGGGGTGAAACTGGCTCAATTGGCCGCCGGTGCTCGTGCAAAAGATACCCCCCCCCCGGCTACGGGATGGCCGCGCGGTCGCCTTCGGCGAATGGCTCGGTCGAGACCAGCTGCGGCTCCGCCGGCATTTGCTGCGGGGGCCGGGCCTCTGCGCGGCTCTCTTCGCGGCGGGCGGGGCCGTTGGCCTCGGTGCCGTTGGACGAGTCGCTCAGCGGAGCACCCCGCTTCTTCAGCACGTGCAGCTCGTCCCTGGCCTCCTGCAGGGCTCTACGAAGCTCGTCGGACTCCGCCTGCATAAGCGACATTCGCTTGTCGACTTCTTCGAGCGCCTCCATGCACACTTCTTCCATTTCTTCTTCGGCCGCCTCCTTCTCAACGTCGTGCACCGTCAACCCGAACCCGTGCAAAATCCGGGCGAACCGCCAGCATCGCAAGAAGATGATGACCGCCACCTCTTCTTGGTGGTCCTCCTCGAGGATGAAGCTGAGGATGATCGACAGGTAGATGACCACACTGTCGAGCGTGTACATTGGGGTGAAGAAGTGCTTCCCGAGGCACAGCGTCAGGGTGATGAGTTCCGCGGCGAAAATGAAGAGGATCCCCCGGGAGGCCCATAAGAGGCCCACCTCGATCCTGTGCAGCGTGTGCGAGAGCTCGTTATCGACAGTGAACCCGCACCCGTCCGGGGCGAAGTACAAGTCGTCGGTGTGGTTCAAGTGCAGGTGCGCCTCCTCGCACCGGGACTCGAGTTCGACGACCGGCGACTTGTGCGTTAAAATGATGATCTCGGCGATCACGCAGAGCACGTCGAGCATCAGCAGGACGATCAGCGCCAGCTGCACGTTTTTCCCCTGCAAGAAGTCGACGAGTTTGGCGCGCTTCGACCGCTTGTAGGGCCGCCCGGTGGCCCTCGCCTTGTCTGTTTCCATCGCGGTGAGGTACTCCTTCGGCGCGTAGTGCGGGAAGAAGACCTGCTTCAGCGCGCTCTGTCGGACGACGTACCGGCCGCGGCCCGACGGGTCCAGCTCGTTGATCTTGATCTTCTGCAACGCGCTCTGCCGGCGCTTCTCGATGCGGGCCTTCAATAGCGTGCTCGCGTGCGAGCTGGCGATGCTCGGCGACCGCAGCGGCGCCACCGCACGCGGCACCCCGTCCCACGAGACATCTTCGTTCTCAGCAACCATGTGCGTAGAGGGGGGGATGGGTGGGTTATTTTGCTTGATACGTGCGCGCGCGTGTATTTCTTTCGTTGTAGCTGTGAGCAACGGATTCTGTTTCTTTCTTGAGCACCTGTTTCGTAGGAAACGCTCGAGAAAAGGCCGAAAAGGTTGCTAAAAGCACGGCACGTAGCAGTACTACTTGTGGTCCCACAGTGTGGATGATCAGGCTTCTTCCCTCAGGGCCGAAGTAAAGACCGGGAACCGAAGCACAACTACACTGCAAAGTATCGGGGTTCTGTCTGACTTTCCTTCCTCTTCTCGAAGATCTAACCCAGTTGCGTGTGCGGTGACCAGACGCTGGCCCGCACGAAACACAGGGTAAATGTTGGGTTTAGTTTCGACGCGTCGGCGTTCGACAAACGCGCTGAGTTGCACACCCAGCAACAAATTCAGCATCTTGACAACGTGTAGTCAGAAAGAATGACTTCGCAAGTGCGCGAAGGCCGAAACAGCATTCACATCGTGGTGCGCGCGATTGCAAACACTGCTGTTATAACGGATACCTACCAACTAGCGGTGGTTCACTCCTGTTTGGCAGGGTGTGCAAGAGCTCAATGCGTGTGTCTGCAAGCTACTTCAGGCTGACTTTCTCGTTCTCTTTCTCAGTCAACCCATTTCCTTCGGCTTCGGTGCCCATCTTGCTCGCTAAGTACGCAGTAGCTGATGCCACGGATAGCCTAGCCGGTGATATGGCAGGAACATGCCTTCTTCCAAAGCCCCGCGGTTTGAAAAGGCAAGCTCAGAGTGTGGAACAAAGAAGCCAGACGGAAGGAGGCGGTGATTGTGTTGGGGGGGGGGGGGGGGGTCATTCTTTTTCGTAGCAGTGGGCGAGTCGGGATGTTGGAATCGGGCCGAGGGGGGAAAACGAACTGGAGGACGGAGACGGCTCTTCTCGTTGCCTGCGCTGCTCCGAGAAAATCTTCCGAAATTGCCTCGGAAAAAAGCTACATTCAAGGATGCGCGTTGGAACTCGTTTGCGACCGTTGCACCGTGTGCCCTCGCAAGCCGAAGCCCGTTTGTTGCTTGAAACGGATAAGCTACGGATCCGAAGACCCTAACCCCACAAGGGAGCAGCTGCCGCCTTCCCATCATTGGATAGTTAAGCGACAACAAGAGTAGTGGTATATCTTTTGATGCCTCCCACCTATTCTACACCTCTCGTGTCACTGCACAAAGCCAGACTAGAGTCAAACTCAACAGGGTCTTTTTTCCCCGCTGACAGTTTCGCGCCTCGGACCCAACGGGCTGGTGGAGTCGAGCTTCTGAAGGCTGGTCTACACCGTGTACGTACAGCCGTCTCTGCCTCCGCGTTTTCCCGGCCCTGCCCCTCCCGGACGAGAACAAAAAAGTTGGTAACAAGCAGCCCAGTTGTTTCGAGCCAGTGGCTGAGCTGGAGGGGGTCAGAGTGCATTCGGGGGGGGTCGTGGGGGGGGTGCCAGAGGCCAGACAAAAGCAAAAGGGTGGGGGGGGGGGGGGGGGGGGGGAAGAGGCCAAAACTGTGTTCTGGTATTTACTATTTTTTTTTTCAGCAGCGCGCGGGTCTCTGGCTTCGGTCAATAAACTATGGGCGGGTCGCGCATCAGAATTCGGGCTAGCGGTGGTCATTTGTCGAGCTCTCCTTGGAAATGGGCGCCCGCCTCAGGTTTTCCGACAGCTTTCTTTTCCAGCCCCCATCCACCTCCTGAGTACACGTGGTACCGTGGTACCATATCACCACATACACCACGTACGGTTTACCTGTACATGGTGTACCTAGGGTATGTAGGTAGTAAGTACCGACGTATGCATCCACTACGCAGTGTGTGCCGCTGCTACGTCGTCGCCCAACCCGATAAAAGTCCAAGCTGTCACTTACAAACATGTCGGCGCTCAGAAGCCCTATTATAAACCCCAGGGGACAAGTGAGGGTGCCAAGTAAGCATTTCAGGAAGAAGAAATCAAGAAGAAATTCAGGCGAGAGAGAGAAGAGAGAGAAGAGAAAAAGGATGAGGAGGGTACACAAAGTGAATGAAGATACGAAAAGACAAAACAAAAAAGGGAATACCCTATCGTGAGTGGAACGAAGGCAGGGGGGACGAACTTCAAGATGACGGGCGCTTTTCCGGAGTTCGGCCTTGCGCTACAAGCGGCGGGCAACAGCAATTTTTTGAACACCACGTGTACAGGGTTTCGTGCACAAGTCCCAACCTTCGTAGGGCCGCAAGATTGCAAGAAGAAGATTCTTCGTTGGCTTCGTTTGATCTTCATGCAGCTCTTAGAACCATAAAGAGAAACGGAGTTGCACTTACCCTTCAAACAAACGAGGGTCGTTGCATTCGTTCGTGTGTCGTCGGTTGCTTCATTTTTGCTCCCCAAACTCCTTTCTCTGAGAGGCAGTGCCTTGCTGCGTGCAGTTCAGTGCCAGGACAAGCCCGTCTGAGCGAGCGAATGGTGGCACATGTCATGGCAACGCAAGGCTGCCAGAACGCATTCAAAAGTAAGGAACACCTCGAGCCACGAGCACGCAGCCAAGTTGAGCCGCAAACCAAAGACACAAAGAGAGAGAGGGGGGCAGAGTCAGCGAGTGAGTGAGTAAGAAAGAACGAACACTTCAGACAAATACACACCGTAGCAGTTTCCGGGCTTTTCCCCACCCACTGCGCATGCGCTCGCTACCGCGCTGACCTTTGCGAGGGGGAGAGAGAAAATATAGTGGGGTCCGTCAGGCCTGTAATCGAAGAGAGTTGAAGAATGGCTAAAGATAAAGTGGTGTCACCTGAGGGGGTAATCTCACGATTTTCACGCAGGAAACTCTGGTCGCCAGTACCCTGCTTTCTTTTTTGGGAATATTGGAACACACAAGAGAACCGTGGAGCCGCAGGCCAAGTCTTCACAGACTGGAGAAACGACTCTTCTCCTGCAGGCTTCGCATACTTTCAAGAAGAACCCCAAAGGAACGGGATGAACAACGGGAGGAACATTGATGTAATGAAACACAGCGAGCACAGCCCATGTTAGCTACCGACGGACAAAGTTTGAACGTGTTGCTTCAATATGCGGGAGCTTTCGAAAACCGGGGAATTTAAGACGTCGGTCGGAATCGATTCTCGCCTGTTGACCTACTCCGAGATTTTGCAACTCCTCGAGTATTTCCCTACACACCTGCATATTCAAAACCGTAACCGAGATTAGGAGAAAGAAATGGAAACTAGAGTTTTTCATTGAACACACTACCTGATTATGGTTTCAGGGGGCGTTTGCGGGCGGTTCAGTCTCCTCGCACATTGCGTGTATATGTGGCTGGAGAAAAAAAAAACGGAAATAAGAGCTCGTCACTCGCACAACCGCGGCTGATACAAAACTAATGATGATGATGATGATGATGATGATGATGATAAGGATGGGAAGAGAGAGTTATTTTCGTTGAACGCAGTGCCTGATCGTTTTTTTTACGCAAAGCTGGATTCAGGACGTAAGTGAAAACGGCACGGTTTGCGGCGACGAGCTTCTCATTTCCTCCAACACTTCATGTTTGGTAACAATTTAAAGAGGGGGGAAGAACTGTTCACCATCTCAGTACGGACTGGCTCGGGGCACACAGATACTTGAATGAAGGGAAATTCGCGCGGGACGGGTATGGGGGTGGGGATCTTAGTTTAATGCTTAGGTCGGTGGGTGGGCGGTAGAACGAGAATAAGAATACGCAGGAGTTGCACGCACGTTCTGTCTCTGCTTCAACTGTGAGCCGGTCCACCCCCGGATGGTAGACTGTGATATGCTGGAATACCGAATAACGCAGGATATCTGCACAAAAATTGCCTGTGATAGCCTCCGATAGCCTAAGATAGTCGGTGATAAACTGCTGATAGTTTGGATTAGTATGGGTTAGAATGCAAAGCATCTGCGGCGATGTTCTGCATCGCTGGCGTCGCGGTCATCTCTTCGCACGTGATGTAATGCGTTGGTCGTCGCGTTCACGGCGCCTGTTGAGACAGCAGCAGGCAGTTCGATTCACTTCCAGGAAATAGGGGTGAACTGACTCAAATTGGGTGTTTGGGGCGGGGGTCGTTTGTAGGTGGGAGGGTCTCAGGGAGCACAGGAGAGGGTTATCTCCGTCGATTGGTAGCTTCTGGTGGGTAAATTCCCTACTTCGCGAGTTAGTGCCATGTTTTTGTTTGTACGTGCCGGGGGAGGTTTAGCCTGTCAGTGAGTGATAGTGAGTGAATATGATCGGTAGGCTAAACTTCTCCCAAACACGCTGCCAGCGTTCTCTTTCGTGTTTACAATTAATTGTTATTACGAAAAAAAAAAGAAAACTGGGGGGCCGGCGGCCCAAAAACGTGGAAATCTGTGCGCAGTGACGCCGGCTTGGTAGTGTTTTACGCACGTCTTTTGTCAAAACGTTGAATAGAACGGCGCTTTTGGCGTCGCATTTTTCGTCGTGGTCATCTTTTTGATCCGCCGAGGTAGGGTTTTCACGGGTGGCTTTCCTTTCCGTTCACAGGGGGATAACCTTCGCGACCGAGATTGGACAGTCGGTGGGGGGATTTATTGGGGGGGAAGGTTGAAGTATGGCTAAAGATAAAGTGGTGTCACCTGAGGGGGTAATCCCAGGGCCGCCCACGTGACAAAGCCGTTTAGCATTGGGAACTTTTAAGTACACGGACCACATGGATCTGCATGCACTACCGCAGCCTTTAAGCAGCGGCTGCCGGCTTATCCCGTGGACACCTTTTATATGTAGTTGGATATCAAGAATAGACTACATGATAGAAAGAGTAGCGTTGGCACTCTTACTGGTTCACTCCCTCGTAGCAACAAAGCGAAGCAAAACCTGCCCTGAGCCTGCTCCCCCGGCTGCTTCGGCAGTTCGTACAACTACTACGACGCGCTAACTGGTAGTCAGTAGCGACTTGTCGTTAGTGCGTTGCTCAGGGTAGTCGAAGGCCTACACTACTGCTTGTCTTCAGTTCCCTTGTTTCTTTTTGTGTCATTTTTTTGTGTATGATGCACTCTTACTATTTTTATGTTGGCGCTCCTTGGAAACAGAGCATTGACTTTTCGGTGTTCGGACTGCAACTGTGGAAAAAAAAAAACAAGAGCGAGTTGTATTGTTATCCATGACGAGCTCTACGGGCCGAGGCCCCAGTCCAAGACAACCGTCACGGGGGGGAAAAAAGAAGTGGGAAAACGCACGAAGGCCGCCTTGGATGAGACCAGGAGCAGTGCGCTCGGAAGACAAGACGTGGAAGCTGCGGGGTATTGTTTTCCTCGCCTTTTTTGCACGGAACGGAGTGAAGATAAAAAAATGCGGAGGGGGTAGGTGGGCGGGGACAGGGGGGGTGTCGGGAAATATAAGCGTAAAAAGTGCCAGTGCCAGCAGTTGCCCTCCCAAGAGGGGCGAAATACTGGGGGCTTCTCGGCTTGTAGACAAGTACACCACGAAACGCGAGAGGGCCAAAAAAAGCTCACGAAAATGGGTGGGCGCTGGTACAAGAAAAGTTTCCATTTTCCCCCTTGCAAGCATAGGGTGGGGAGGATGTGGGTCCTGCCTGAGGTACAGTAGTACACTAGGTTGTCCGACCCCCACCATCGTCTAGCTTACTCAACTATTGCCTGCAGGATTTTGCTAACGTACAAGCCTGTCAAGCGAGGAAGTCGTTTGGTTCCTTTTCTTTTGAAAGACTCTGGCAATCAAGTGATTGATCTCATTCAAACTGTTGTGGCTCAACTCGACCGACACTGGTCAGCAAGCTGGAACACAGTCGATTCGCCTCCATCGAAGACAGAGACGTGCACTCCGCGGCGGGCAGAGGTGGCAAGAAACGACCGCCCGAGACCGACGAGCCAGGAAACAACAAGCGCCCGAAACATGACACGGTACGCTCCCAAGAGTTAGTCACGAAAGTGAGTAAATGCAGACTAACGCCACAGATTGCTTGCATTCTAACCCAAAACGATTCGCCTCGAACGCAAGCCTTTGTCATTTTGAATTTTTGTTTGTGTGTGTCTGGGGAACATGTTTACACACGTTCCCGCGCAGCCCTTCCAAAAGCAACCAATTCTTTGTTTTTGAGAATAGGGCTGGCCTCCTTCGAACTGATGACGCGTGCCCGATGATCCGTGAAATGTGCCGTGTATAAGATCGCGCTCTCTCCCGCGCGAAGAAGATCGTTATTTCGAGAAAATAAACCCAGAAAAACAGGCCCTACAGGGGGGGGATGTTTTCTGGCCGCGCGCAGCGAGGGAAAAACATCAGGGGGTAATTATCCGTGAAGACGCGATCTTATACACAAGGAAGGGTAGAAACGCTGGAAGAAAAAAAAACACAGGCTGTTTTTGTCGCTCGTGGCACGTGACCGGGTTGCGGAATGTTCACGCATTCCCTTTCGGCAATCCTGAACGTCCGAGCAAGCTCGTCAGTGGCAGCTTTGAGGCGAGCAATTACACCTTGCCGTAGGACCGACTGACCCATGTCCAATTGCTGTTGACACGGAAACCTTCTCCACTTCGGCCTTCAATGTTCTCCATTGAATATTCGTTACTGGCACGCAGGATGCCCAACCCTTCTCCCAGCAGCCCCACCTGGACTGCTCTGGTCAAAACGATGGCAGTTCTCTTTTGGGCGTTGTCGGATGCCTCGTTGCTGCGGGGTGTTAAGGTTGTACGTACACTTACGCGACCGCAACTGATGCACATGGACAGCACCTGTTTCATACAAAGGGGGAACAGTGGTGCGAAAAGAAGCAGAAGGATAGAGGGGAGATGCCCTTTCTGTTGGTGCGCCAAAGACGCCGCCGAGATCTGCCCCGACGCAGCTCTCGTGTGTGCGTGTGTGTGTTTGCGTGTGTGACGTGAAGAAATAAACGAACATGGCATTGCGTTTGTGTGTGTTTTCCGGCGATATCCGATACGGGGGTTTTTGTAGCGCTTTGTTTTCGTTTTCTTTCTTTCTTTCTTTCTTCCGTCCGGGCTAGGAGGAGCACGCGGCATGTTTGCCGAGCGGATGGAGGAAAACAATGTTTCGGGGGAGAAGTCGTGTGGGGAAAAGAACAAAAATGAATGACTGGGCCTCATCCTTTTTTTGTGCTATGGAAGAAAAGGAAGAATGACGGGAACCTGAAACCGTTTGAGAACTCCGGGGTGCAAGAGTCTCGCCCGGGGAAAATTGATTTTTTTTTTTTGTAAAAGCATTTGTAGGAAGTGCTTGAGGAGACTGCCAGTTGCGATAGATCAAAGGAGGTAAATGTGCTGTGTAGCCAACACGAAACGCAGGTAAAACTGGGTTTAATGGCGGGCGTAAGCGTTCAACAAAAAAGACCCACCTTGTAGTTGTGTTGTTTTCTCCCCCTCTAGCCTCCTTCGAAATGAGCACAAGGCAGTCCCTCGAGTATTTCCGCGCCCTAGACGGTTTGCAGCCGCGAGCTGAAAGTCGTGTCGGTGGGCTCCGCTTTGCACGTGGCGGGGGTGGTCCCGTGGCCGACCGGGGTGCCCCACGGCGACGACGACCCGTTCGCGGGGATGAATGCCTGCGCGGTCTTCGGTGCGGTGTCGTTCTTGTGCATCAGCAGCCCCGGCGACGTGGTCGGCGTGTCCTCGGACTTGACCGACGACGGCTTCGACGGCGGGCGAGGGATGCCCGGGGGTCGCGGCTTGTCCTTCCGGTTCTTGCACCCGTTCGCGAGGGTGTTCGGCGTGTCCGGGCTCACGGGCGACGTCAGGTCCGACTCGTTGCGGAGCAGGTCGTAGTCGTTGCCCGCGTTCTTTTTGGACGAGAACACGTCGTCTTCCTCGTCGAGGACGCCATTGGCCCCGAGGTGGTAGTCCTGGAGGAAAGCGGACGAGGTCGTCAAGTTCGACGCGTACATCGCGCCGTTTCCGTTGAGCAAAGAGTCGACCGCCTCCGCTGCCGGCGGCCGCTGCTTGGTGGCGTGCGAATCGGCGAACTCCTTCGGCGGCGGCGTCGTGGGGATGCTGAACGTGACCGACGGGCTCCGCGTCGCGTGGTTCGGCGACGAGTGGTTCGTCCGGTCGCCGAACGAAGGGGCCGGCTGCTGCAGGTGCGGCTGGTGCTGCAGGTGGTTTAGCTGGCGCTGCAGCTGCTGCTGGAACTGCGCCTGCTGCTGCTGCATCTGCTGCTGCATCAGCTGCTGCGCAGCGAGCGTCGTCGTCTGGTGCGGCGCGAACCCAGCTTGCGCCATCTGCTGCTGCTGCTGCTGCTGCGCGGGAGCACTCTCCATCAGCGGCCGCGCCTGCACCAACTGCGGCGGCTGCTGCTGTTGGTGCTGCTGGAGCTGCTGGAGCTGATGATGCTGGTGTGGCTGCTGGTGCTGCTGGGGCTGCTGCTGCTGCTGCTGGGGTTGTTGCTGCTGTTGCTGTTGGGGCTGCTGCTGCATGTTCGAGCCCATGCGGAAGAATCCGGCAGCCGCGGGGGCAGCTGCTGACTCGGGGTCGAACCGGAGCTTGATCTGCCAGCCGCTGACGATTTGTCCATTAGCGAGCATCGCGACCATGACAGCGGCATCGAGGGACGCCATGTGCACACTCATCGTGCCGTGCTGCTTCCCGAGCGTGACATTCGCGGGAACGCAGTTCGCCAGCGACGCAATCGTCAACGAGACGAAGTGCGGCGTGACCTGCGGGGGAACGTCCCACAGCAGCAGCGTCTTCGTCGGGTACGTGGCCGACTCCGGCACGTACGGTGCCTGCTTCATGCCATCGGCGGCGCAGATCATTCTCTTCTGCAAGTCGTCCGAGGCGCCGTTCCAGTGCGTAGCGTTCGGCTGCCGGCTCACCTTCGCGTCCCACGTTCTTCCCTTGAACTCCAGCCCGTGCAAGAACTTGATGGCGGCAGCGCACGCACTCGGCTCTGAAAACTGGACCACGACGCAGCCTCTGTACTTGAACAGCATCTTCACCGCTTTGACGGCGCCGAACATGCCGCAGAGCGTCCAGAGGAGTTCTGCCGTGAGCGAATCGTCGGAGGGGAGGCCCGAGATGTGCATGCACTCGCCGACCTGCCCTTGCGTCGACTTGCCCTGAGGCGGCGCCGGCGGCACGACGCCGCGGTACTGCGCGTCTTGCTTGGGGCACAGCCACCCCTCGCCCCACTGCCACCGACCCCACATGAAGTCGCACAGGGGTCGGCGACACGACATGTTCGTCGCTTCGCAGATTTGGCTGTACTGGTTCATGACCTGCTGCTTGTCGCCTCGGTACGACATCACGAGTTCGTTGATGAGGCGGTTGCTTTCGGTGTAGTCCCTGTTTCGGCCGTCTTGGTTGCGGAAGGTCAGCTCCGACAGCTTGCTCGGGACGATGGCGAGGAAGCACAAGGGAAGCGTCGACGTGTCGGTGGGCAGGGGCGGCAGGTACTTCCCGTTGAAGTAGTCCATCGCCACGGTCGCGCCCTCCGGCGTCTCGAACTGGACGACGATCTGGTTCTTGTGGTCCTTCGTGAACGACGAGATCTTCTCGACCTTCGAGAGCTGGCTGAAGATCCAGAAGAGCTCGTCGATGGTCACCATCTGCGAGAGCTCCTTGAGCACGACCAGCAGCAGGCGGGAGTTGGTGTACACCGGCTGCGGCAGCGGCGCCTGGCGGCCCCGGTTCTGCGCCTTGATTTCCGGCTTGTCGCTGTAGACGAGGTTCAGCGGGTGCGCTCCGTCGGGGCGCCGCAAGACGATGCTGGGGGGGTCGTACATGAACTGTCCCATCGCAGTTCGGGCCGCCCATATGTCGCTGAACTGCACAAACCCGAGCATGCGGTCGTGCAACACCAACGCCTTCACGCAGTCAGCGTACCGGCGCTCGCCCACCACGTTCCCGTTGACGTCGCGCGGCTCGTAGACGAACGACTTTGCCCACGCCATCAACTCTTGCTCGGTCGTTCCGACCGGTAAACTGCGCACCATGATGACCGGGCTGGCCCCGTCGGCCTGAGGGGTCCATTTCATTGTCGGTGCTATTTTGACGACTTTTGCTTGGGTGGTGTGTGAGTGTGTGTTTCTTTCTTGGACGGAGGGTCGAGCGCCACGAAGAACGGGCGGCTTCTCTCTTGGTCGGGCTGAGCTAGAGTGGGGTGCCGCACAAGAAGAGAGAGCAACGACGGTCTTTGCTCTTTCTCGCTTGAACTTGTGTTTTGTTTTGTTTTTTCCCTCTCTGCCCCCTGCGTAGAATGGTGGTTCGGTTTTGCCAGTCTTCTGTTTGAGCCTTTTGTCCAACACAGCCGATCGGAGGGTACTGACGCAGCTACCTCTTTTACACGTTTCGAGTGCTAACAATCTTCCAGTTGTCCTGCAGAATATTTTGTGGAGGCTAGACGTAAGCGCGCGTGTTATGGTGGTTGATCAGAATTCCTCACCCAGAAATGAAACAACGTGAAAACAATTGAGAATAGCGATCGACCGGCACAAACTGGATTCGACATTTTTGCGTACTGTTTCGGGCATGTTCGGCACACCACATCTTCAGCAGCAATCGGCTGCTGCAGCTGCTCTGGACCTGGGTTTTAGAGTTAAAGTTCGCTTGAAATTCCGGGGGTTTAGGGTCTCCGTGTGACCGTTCATGAATGGGTTCTCCTAGAGCAAGAATGGGCTATATGGTTACGGGTTGCATGTTTGGCGCACGCTTTCGTTATGGGATATGGCTAGCCATGTCCGGGACTGTTTGTGACCGACACCAAGTACATTCCTTCGTGGAGCGTAGTCTTCGGCCCCCCACGTTCTACAAGTTGAGCATTGAGTTCTTTAAGGTGCAAGTGCCATCAAGGCAGGCGAGCACTGTTCACGGGCTAGTGTTACTTTATGACGTCGTCCGTCGGGAGAGTCAACGATGATGAGGATGTGGTCAAACTAGTCG
This sequence comes from Diplonema papillatum, assembly GCA_030068145.1. Lineage (NCBI taxonomy): Eukaryota > Euglenozoa > Diplonemea > Diplonemida > Diplonemidae > Diplonema > Diplonema papillatum. Next base: position 116,683 of record JAPJBO010000282.1, read on the forward strand.
TTTCCAAGTCAAGTTCAATTCCCGCTCGCTTTCGCGGTGCGGACTTTCCGGGCCGGTTTGGCTGTTTCCGGGTCGACGATGGGGAAGAAGTTAGGCATTCCATTTCGTGATCGAGCGTAGAGTTGTTCACGGCCTGCCGCGATCGCTTCGATCTTCGTGGCTTCCCTGTCGGGGATGCGAGCTTCGAGGACTCCTGCAGGGGTCGCTTCCGCCTCCTTCTGGGAGGCGCGTCTTTGGGCTCGCCGGTTGGCGTGCGCGGAAGGGCTGTTTGTAGTTGAGCAGGGTTTTGTTGCAGTAATCCGGACCTCCTCTCTTCGCTCGGTTCCGTTCGTGTGTCCTCGACTTGTTTTCTTCATCCAGCGGGAGTGAAGCAAGCGCTGCCATCGATGCCATCGATCGGTTTTCGTTCTTGGCAAATTGTATGTGTTGGACACAAAAAGTGTACAGAAGCCCTGCTGCGCGTAAGCAAGGCTTTGCACGCCGGTGGGTCACCGACGGCAGGCAGGGAATTACCCCTTTGCGACTGGTATAATTCTGAGAAAAGACAGGCGCTTCGTTTTGTTTGCGCGTTACCGGTTGATCGTTTTGCCCGCTTGTATGTACCCGGGCATCATTTTTGAGGTTCGGAATTCTGATCAACCCCCAAAACACGCTGTCGTACTTCTTTTTTAGCCTAGCACCCACTTTTATATTGTGCTGAAGTGCGCAGACACGCGGGCCACGTGGCGATCTAGAAAAGCGGGGAACGGCGGCAAGGATGTAGACCTTTGAGAAGACCAATACGGACAGATATGATGCGTCTGCTGGGAGACAGGGTATGGGGGGTGGGGGGAGGCCCCAAGAAAGGAGCGAGTCGAGCCCGAGGGACAGAAAAGAAACACGCGTCCTTCCACGACCGGTATATGCTAAGGAGGGGGACGGGGGGAAGGGGCGCATAATGATGTGAAAAACGCCGCAAAATTTCTTTTTTGTTCGTCGCCCCCTCTTCTTCTCCGTCTCTGGAGGTACCGAAATAATGGGGTTGTGGAAGAGGGGGAAGCTTGGGTGCTTGCCGCTCCAGGCTCTGCGTGTTCCCGTCGTTCTGCCGCAAGAGGACGAGATTCGAAACGCGGTGGAATCGCCTCTTGCCGTTCTTTAGTTCCGCAATAACGGTTTTCTGCGTCGAAGGAACGTGTTCCGACGAGAGCGGATACCGTGTCGCACTGTAAGCACTTCCTTCATGAAGGCGGTAGATTTTAGACTGTTGCCGGTTATTTGACATGCGAAGAAGCGGGGGGTGGGGTCCTTTGTGAAGATACGTCAGAGCGCAGTAGATTGTGCTTTGAGAGGAATGGGCAATTGCCACGATCACTTCTTCTGTCAACGCCATCCGGCACCGCATGGCTCAACGTGCAACCTCGGCAACGAACACACGAACCTGAGGCTGGTTCTTTTGAAAAGCCTCGAATGTGTCGTCCAGTGTAGTAAAGCCACCCTTTTATTTGCTTCGTTTTTTTTTTTTTGGGCACGGTCTCGATGGGAAAATAATCCCAGCTGCGAAAGATCGAGCAAAGCGAGGAACGCCACTCCAACTCGATCTCCGGGCTCCAAACACAGTGGGCGACGGAACTCGACGGGAACGCCAAGGGAAAGATAAAATGATGATGAGCAACAGGAAAAAGAATGCCAGAAAAAAAAAGTCGATAACACGCGAAAGAGGAACAGAGAGAACGAGAGGCGAAACCGCAAGGGGGGGGGAGGGGGTCGCGATGCGCCGTGAGAACGGGAATACTGGAGGAAAAACTGGTCCAAACGTGGAAGGGGGGAGGGTTGGGTACACAAAATAACGATCGAGAGGCAACGCCAGCGGGCGCCACAAAGAACCAGACGTGTGGATCAAGGCTTCGGGTTGGTTCAACTAGAGGAAAAACTGCCTCACGACGGCAGGTCTAGCGAGCACACCCGAAGGGCATGCCTGGGGAAGGCGTCGCTGATAACTGACGAGGGATGATTGCATCCGTGCAGCTTGCTGGGTATCCCCTTGGTCTGGACTGCGAAACACCGCCTCCACAAGCACAGCAAGGGAGCCGATGGAGTAACTCCAAAGCCCCCACCATGCGATGTCTGTTCCGTTCACTGGGTTAGGTGCCGTGTTTCACAACTGCCCCCCGAGAGGGGAGTTTGGGAGGTGGATTCCCTACGCAAATAACGAGAATACAGTCCATCATCTTCACCATCATCGATCAGTTGTTGACCGCCTGCTGCTTCGCTGATCCGTTCAGGGTCCTAACTCCAGAAATGTTAGTTTTCTTGTTGTTGTATGAAGTCCCAAGTTCCCTTCTTCCACCGTACCTGAAACTGTGGTTCGGCCCTTAGCGCGGGAAGCGCGGATGCGACGGGCTGGACGAGGGGGGAGGAGGCAGCGGAGGGAATGGCCAACTCGGTCATTCCGATCCCCTACGTGTGCGGCTGTGCAAGATAAAGCTAGAGGGACTCGTGACAGCACTATACTTAAGTTTGCCAAAAAAAAAAAAAAAGATGCTCTTTTTTTTTTTTTGCGGGTCGGGGCAACTGTCGGTGGCTAGTCAGATACAAGACAAGCAGACGCGTACCGTCGGTCATCGGGTTGGTGACCTTCGGCGCGGGTCGTCGCACTCAGTCGTGGACCTACTTATTCAGTTCGCTGCCTTTTGAAGTCGTCCTTTCCGCCCTTGAATCCCTGTGTGGTGAAGTGCGGTATTCACTTCCGATCCTCGGTGTGAAAGCAGGTTGGTTCCAGCAACATTTTGGTCGCACTCCATGGCCAAGGGACGCGCGCCTGGCTGCTGCCTTGTGGCAGCCAATCGCCCCTACGTGCTCCGGATTTTGCCATTTTTAGGCCAATCTTTTTAAAACGTGACCATTTTGGCCAATCTTGCCAAATATTGGCCATTTTTGCCGACGCCGACTACCATTACAACGGTGTACGGTTCTCTTGTAGAATTGCCCACGCGTTCCTAGAAAGCTTTACACCCTGGAAACACCTGTGCATATTCTCACATTCTGACACACGATGGTGGGGGTGGAATTAGATTGCAAAAGGAGAACAACAGTCAAATAGAGTTTGCGCACACCTTGCCTCCCTTGCCTCCCTTGCCTTTGCTGTCGCCGAACTTGCCGCCGCCCTTGCCCTTTCCTTTGCCTTTGCCCTTGCCCTTGCCGTCCTTGCCTTTGCCGCCCTTGCCCTTACCCTTTCCGTCGCCGAACTTACCTCCTTTGCCTCCTTTGCCCTTGCTGTCGCCGAACTTGCCGCCGCCCTTGCCCTTTCCTTTGCCGCCCTTGTCGCCACCTTTGCCCTTGCCACCCTTCTTTCCGGAGGGCGCAGTCACTCCTGCGGTAGGCCTGTCCTTGGCCACTTCCATCTTGAGCGGCTTCCCGGCGTTGGCTGCCGTGCCTTTGTCAGCCTTCGCTCCCTGCAATTGTTTAGAGTTGAAGTTCGCTTGAAATTCCGGGAGTTTAGGGTCTCCGTGGGACCGTTGCTGAATGGGTTCTCTTAGAGCAAGAAAGGGCTGTATGGTTACGGGTTGTATATTTGGCGCACGCTTTATTTGTTCGGAGTGAGCGAGAAAACTAAGGTCGTGACGAGAACTGTCGACTTCAACTTAGCCTTAACATGCCGGGGTGGTGCCGCCGTGCCAATGTTACCCAGGGGTGAAATACGATGGTTTTCGGAGTAGAATCAGGGGAAACCCCACAGTCACCTCTTTCTGCAGTCCACCAGGTTCGATCGTTCGCAAACGCTGAAGTACTTCATCCAGGGATCACAGGGGAGTTCGCCTGTTTTGGTAAGTTTCATGTAGAACACCGACAAATGGGTAGATGGGACGGAGACATACATCCTCTGCGAAGAGCAAGGCGTTGTCAGCGGCAGCTTGGTCCGCGAACGTGAGCCAACCGTAGCCGAGGAATTTGTTGCTGGACACGTCGAGAGCCCACAGGATGTCCTTGATGTCACCAAAGAGCGACTTGGCAGCGACGTCGTCGAATTCGGAGTCGCAGTTGGACACCTTGAGGCACACTGTCGAGGCCGCGGCGGCTTCTTCTTCTTCGTCCTCCTCGTCTTCCTCGTCGTCGTCGTCGGCTGCGGCTGCTTTGGCGGCGACTTCGTCCTCTTCATCTTCTTCGTCCTCCTCCTCTTCTTCTTCTTCGTCGTCGTCTTCGGCCGGGGACGGAGCAGCTTTCGCGGCAGCCTTGGGGGCAGCTTTCGGGGAGGCCTTCTTCGCGGGTGCCGCGACTTCCTCCTCCTCCTCCTCTTCTTCTTCCTCCTCTTCTTCCTCCTCGTCGTCATCGTCCGCGGGGGTAGCCTGCTTGCCGGCCGGCTTCTTCGCCGCCTTTGCCGCCGGGGCTGCGACCACCTCCTCCTCCTCCTCTTCTTCCTCCTCCTCCTCTTCGATGTCGACCACTGGCTCCGGCTCCGGCTCCGGCTCCGGCTGCTTCCTTTTCTTGCCGGTAACCTTGGGTGCCGCTTTCTTCGGGGTCGCCTTCGGCGACGCCTTCTTAGGGGATGCCACCTTCTTAGGGGACACTGCCTTCTTAGGAGATGCCACCTTCTTCGGGGATGCCTTCGGTGAAACAGCCTTCGGGGAAGCCTTCGGCGACGCGGCCTTCGGGGATGCCGCGACCGCTGCCTTCGGGGACGCCGAAACTGCCTTCTTCGCCTGCTGCTTCAGGGTGGACTTCTTCGCCACCATCTTCTTGCCGGCCTTCTTCACGGGAGCCATTTTTTTGATTTGCGGGTGTGTGTTGGGGGGGAAGGGGTGTGGTTTTTCCTTTTCCTTGGTAGGGGAATATTCGTATGTTCAAGTTGTTCTGTGGCTGTTGGTGCGCTGAGTGCCAAAGGAGATGCAAAGAGGTTGGCGTTCTACGGATAGGCATGCAAACTACAACGGTGGTTGATGGGTCCTTGAGGCATACAGCAGCACCGCCCTGTACTGAGGCATACAGTAGCACCACCCTGTACTGAGGCATACAGTAGCACCACTCTGTACTGAGGCGTACAATAGCACCACCCTGTACTACACGTGTCCCCAACTTTTTTTTTTGAAGGTATCTTCACGCAATTTCCTAGAATATCCCCTCCCTCCTTGTCACCCATAACGTCACCCGGCTACGGGACGTTCGCCGAAGAAGGTGCTAGCGGTGGAGTGATTTGTCAGGTTGATTCCGTCAACGAACGAGATCTCGACCCTTAAATAGGTGGGCGTGTCGTTGTAGGGGGTGTCTTTTGGCATGGGCATCGGCGGCTTGCTGCTTACTCGAGACGCTCACCACTTCTTGAGGCTACGAAGTGTCATGCATGGCTTTCTCCAATCGGTGGATTCACGATCCAAAGAAAAAAAAAGCCAGTATGCAGCGGCTCGATATGAATTCGTGTCACGAAGTGTGTGTGTCAGCCGCGTGATATCTCAGAACCTGCCGCCAAGAGCCCACAGGAATGGAAGAAAGAAGACAGGTTGGAGGAAAAAAAACAGGAATCTAAGCTACAGATCTACAGTAGACGGGTCGTGTAAGGCCAAGTCTGAGATGACGTCGTTGCTCTGCGCGGTGAGAATATGAGAGGCAAGATACAACGGCAGTCTTGGCGTGCTTGCAAGCCAGTACATTCCAACATTCCAAGGAGCGGAGTAGGATACAAAGGTACGGATGTGAAGTGAGCGAGGTGTAACTAATAGGACGAATAGCTGGGCGGCGCGTTGAGCGTTTGAGGATGCGTGGCAGCATTCCTTTCCGGCAACCAACGGACTTCGGGTCGCGAAGCCTTGTTCGAGACTCGACTGTGGACAGATTGCCCCTCACGCATTATCACAGGTGTCCGTCTTCTTGTTGCATTAGGGGAGTCATTTGCATACAAATGAGTACCACACCCTCACACCATTATCACAGGTGTCCTAGAGCAGCTGCGATCTTCGTCGTGGCTGGATCGATGCCTTCGGCGATGAATTGACCATGGGCGGATCGTGTCAGGAAGGTGGGTTCCTCCCTTCCATTTCTTCTGTTTTTGTCCACTGCGCTCACGGATGTCTCAAGACACGACTTTCATTGGCTGGGTGGGCCAAGTCCAGGCACCACCAAGCCGACAGCGGGTGTGGTGGGCATAATTCGTGGGCCCTGACCACAAGAACGAGGAAAACGGAGCGCTCACACAGAAAGTGGACGCCGCTCTGGACATGTTCACATTTGTCAACTCGTGTGCTTCCCACTGGCACTTCAGACCGTCGGCATGGGAAGGGGCGACTTCAGAAGGTACCCCGCGCCCGGGACGCTCCCCGTGGGGGAATAGCTGTGCGGCGGCGGCTGCGGCTGGTCCTGCTTTAGGCGGCCGCCGGAGGCCCGCTTCTTGTGGAGGGCGCGGTACGTCCGATTGGGCGGCGAAGCACAGGTGCCGGACTCGGCTTCGGCTTCGCCGCCGTACACCGGCTTCGCTGACCGCGTTCGCGTGCCGGACGACCGGTTCCAGATGGGCGAATCCGGGGCGAGCGCCTGCAGAGGCGCCCCGCGCACGGGTTTGTAGTGGGCGACGCGCCTCTCGGCTCGTTCGCGGATCGCCTTTTTCTTCGAATCGGTCGGTCGATCGGACGCCACAGCTTGATTGCTGCCGGTCTGCGTGGGAGAGTGAGGGAGTGAGAGAGAAAGAATGACCCTCCATGTCTTAGTTGGCTGGTTTACCTTGCGCATGCGCTGACACAAGGCGCGAGTCAGAAAGGGTGGAGCACAAAAAATTGTGGGTCGCAACTGACTGTTTGTGCAGCGCTTTTTTACCTAGGACGATTACCCACACGTAGCTTAGACGGCGTTCGATTCAGGGAGTCAGGGAGAGGCTGTTCGGAGAGACCGAAAGACAGTGAACTTGAAGCAGCATACCCTGGCAAGCAAATCTACGCCAACCGCCGGAGGCCGCGTCCCCACGTAGCAGCTGCAGAACGGCCGCGCGCAGGCGTGCTGAACCGACCCGCGCCGGGGAGGCGACACCCGCGGGCTGAAGTCGACGAGAACCGTTTGCACTTGCGACGAATCGTACGCGACTGCCCGCGGCGAAAACGACCGCGGCGGCGAACCGTACGGCGACACGACGGTTTCGGGCGGCGACGGAGCCACGGCCCCTTGCGGACACGGGGGAGACAAACGTGTCGCCTTGGTTTCATGGCGACGCGTATACTGGTCGGCTACGGCACTCCGTGATGGACTGGGCACCCCAGGATGCGGGGACAACTCTCTCACGCTGACCTGAAACTGCGACCTGGGAGAGAGAGGGGTAGGACTTCTGCGGATCTGTGCAGGACTCGGCGACCGGAAGCGCGCCATTTCGGTGCGGGCGTCGTTTGCTCCGTGGGCGGTTGCGAGGTCACGGAGGTACCCCAGTTGCGACTCGACTTGCCGCTGGAGGAGGTGGTTGGTTTCCCGCTTCGCGAGCGCGGACGGCGAGTCGGCGAGGGAGACCTGCCTGTTCTGCAGGTCCCGCAAAATCGCGAGCTGGGATTCCAGCTGCTGCCGCTGCCTCGCCAGCCGCTCGTCGATTCCCGCCGGCCGGAAGCCGGCTTCGGTCGCGTCGGCACCAGAACTCCGCTGCTGCAGCTGCTGGACGACCGAAACGAGCTGCCGCTGTTGCTCCTCCATCAGTTGCTGAAGATGCGCGTATTGTGCTTGCTGCGCTTCCTGCAGGCCGGGATCGCGGTGCGCGCCAATCTCTGCGCGGAGAGACTCGTGCTGCCGCTCCAGCGCGGTGAGGTAGCCTGCCTGGCGGGACCGGCCAGCAGCTTGCAGCATTCGCTCCGATTCGAGAACATGGTGCAACGTCTCTGTTTGCTCTTGCTCGGCCACCAGTCTGTCGTGCATGTGCGCCCACTGGGCTATCACGTGTTCGGGGGAGTCGGCCCGCGGTCGATTCGTGCTGAGCGCGTCAACCGGGGCTGGCATCTGTCCACCGCCTGTCAAGCCGCCAGGACGAGGATAATCGGCGTGGTCCACGCTCGCAGGAGCGCAACTCCCCGGACTCGCATCTCGGTGGTCCAGCTGATAGTGGAAGTGAATAGTGGTGGCAATGGGCCTCGGAGGTTCGGGCGTTTCTCGCAGGCGAATACCACCCGGCGGCCCTCGTGCGTGAACTCGAGGAGACTGCAACGACGGCGCGCCGGCACCTTGACCCTGGATCAGGATTGGAAAGGTGATTCCTTGCCTTTCCAATGGTTTTTTAACGGGCGATATGAGCTTGCTGTGGGTCTCGTACACAAGCGCCGTCGGCGACAGAGAGCGCCTGTCGCCGTCCAGACCCAGCGGACTAGCTCCCGGAGGCAGTGGACTACGAGGACCCCCTGGAGTGGTACCAGGTGCCAGTGGACTACGAGGACCCCCTGGAGTGGTGACAGGTGCCAGAGGACTACGAGGATCCCCTGGAGTGGTACCAGGTGCAGGTGGACTACGGGGAGTCTCTGCAGTGGTACCAGGTGCCGGCGGACTGGGTGGGGGCTGCGCTGGGGCAGCGGGCGGGGGATCGGGGGACTTCCAGGCGTTGCGTGGGGTTATCCGCGAGAACATCAGCACGGCTTCGGGGGACGGGGGAGACTCGCCCCTCCAAGCTACAGTTTCGCCTGCGCCACGGAGGACTACCGGTGGCGGTGGGCTTGCTGCGCGGGCGATGACTGTTGACTCCAACGTCTCTTCCAGCTGCACGACCGGCGGCGGCGTTCTCGGGCCCTTGGGGATGAAGGAAGAGTCGACCGCCTCCTCCAAGGTCACCATCTCCTTCGGGATCAAACACGACTCCACCGAAGCTTGCAGCGCTGCCACGGCACTGGACATCGCCAAATAATCGTAGCTTTCGTGGAGAGTCACGGTCGTTTCGAACCGCGGCACCGACGACGATGTCCTCGCCGCTTGCAGCGCCGGCTGCGTGCACGCGAGGTACGACGATTCGCTATTCTCCCGCAGAGCGACGCTGGTCACTTCGGGAGACGGGGAGACGAGTTGGCGGTCGTGCTTCCGCTGGGCCCGCCTCGAAAAAATGATGCTGCTCGTCAGTTCCGGCGACGCGGGTTCCGAAATCGGGTCGTCGGCCGGAAAGCTGAGCTCCGGGTCGTCGTCGGCGCGCCGCGCCGATCTCCTGGCGAACGTGAAACTTTCCTCGAGCACCGCCTGGTTGGCGGGCTCAAGCGCAGGGGGGGGCGACCAGGCGGACCGCGGTTCACTTGCGAGGTCGAGGTCTGAGTCTTCGTCGTACCCCGTGCCGGTGCGGGAAGACTCGAAGATGATGGGAGGCGATGCAGTCCTCGCGGGGGCCTGGGAAAGGGCTTCCGGGTGGAAGTAGGACTGCCGGCGGCTCTCCAGCGAAGGGGCCCTCGGCAGCACGCGCACGCTGTCTTCGAACGCGACCAGCAGCGGCTTCCGCACGGTTTCAACCTCGTCCGCGGCGCGGAAGAACGAGGCCGTCGAGGCCTCCAACAGCCTCGCGGGCGGGTCCGCGGGAGGCGTGTCGAACCGGGGCCGGCGCGCTGCGCGCGGCGAACGGTCGCTCCGCGCGGGAGAGAACCACTCGTTGGCGCTCACGCATGACTTATCTTCACTGGGACAGGCGGCGGGCGGGGACACCCGGCGGATGGGCGGCGGGGTCTCGTCTGCACGCCGGTGGATCGGCGACGCTCCGTCCACCAAAGGAGCCGTTTCCGACCGATCCGGCGACGCGGTCCAACCTTCGGCGCCCCGCCGGCCCGCCGGCATCCGGGGCAGCAGCGTGTACCCGACGATCAAGTCGTCCGCGTCCCTGTGCAGGTGGATGCCCTCCTCGCAAAGCTTCTTGATCCGATCCTCCCTCGCCCTCGCCGCTTCGAACCTGCCGGGCCGGGCGAGGCTGAAGACGGGCACGGGGGCGGGCGGCGGGAGGTCAATTTCGAGGTGGATGCCTTCCTCGCAAAGCTGGTTGATCCGATGCTGCCTCGCCCTCGCCGCCTCGAAACCACCAGGCGTCCGGCCGAGGCTGAAAACCGGCACAGATGCGGGCGGCGGGAGGTCGGTTTCAATGCGAACCCCCGCAGGCACCACGTCCTCGAGACCCGCCGCAGACAGGTTCCTGGGCGGCGAAAGGGACCGGTTTGCTATGTGCGGGCAGCACCTCGGGGAAGAGTAGAGCCCGGCGTCGATCTGCTTGAAGGCGGCCTCCCACGCCTGCTTTCCGCGGGCCGCGCGACTCGCCAAGCCAAGGCACGGCGGCCCGTTGACGACCGACGGCGGAAGCGTCCGCAGGGCGAACCTCCCCTTCAACAAAGACGGCGGCGACGCCCCAGGTGTCCGCGGGGTGGGCGGGCTGTTCGGCCGGTGGAACACCTCGGCGCCCGGGTCCACCGGGTTGGTGTACAGGAACTTTTCGTACGCTCCGGCGCCCAGGGGACGGAAGGAGAGGGGGTCCGGTGCGTGCACTGGGTCGGCAACGGCAAAAGACGCGAAGCTGCCGGCCCGGCCCAGAACGGGCTCAGGCGGGGGTTGCGGGTGCGTCTTCCCGACCAAGGGGAACGGACGCGCTTGCCGACGGACCGCGGGACGACCCGGCGGAGCGGCGTCCTCCCAGTTTACCTCCCTGCGGGGGCTGGGCCTCTGCGGCGCGGCATCCGCCCAATTGACTTCCCTGCGCTGGCTGCGCCGCGCAGCATTTGTGGCCGTCGTGCTCCGGTCAGCCGCGTGCCCGCCCCGCGCACGCGCGGACAGCCTCTCTGTCGAAGGGTCGCTCGGTTGCCGAAACCGCGACATGCCGGGTCAGGACATGTTGCCGCCACGAGGGTCGAGCTCCACGTTTCAACGGGAAACTTTCCACCTGCTGGGCAACCCAACCCCTCCTGTCGTAAGTTCTAGCGTTTATTGTGCTTTAGAGGTTCGGTGTTTTAGGGTCTCCGGTTGACCATTGGGGCTCTGAGGCGGGTAGTAAGGGATGCAGGTATGATTATACACTTTAACTACGGCTAGCCAAGTTTGTAAGTGTTGCGACCGACACCAAGAAGGAACTCGCTTTGAATTTAAATTGGGCCCCCCACGCGCATTCTATTCGAGTGAGTGTCCAATTGGTCGAAAGTATGAAGTATTATTTGTCACTGGGCTATATTTATTATCTAAGGTACTGCGACAAAGAACTGTGAAAACGGGTTTTTGCCTAGAGGCTTTTCGTGTTATTTTGCAAATGCTTTGAGCTATCTTCGTGTCTGTGCTTTCAGTCGTCTTCTTAACCATGGTTAAGTGCGCAAATGGTGTCAGCCGAAGCTGGTAAAGCTTCGGCGGAACGGTTAGAAAACGGAAATCGGCGAGGTATGCTCCCTCCAAACTCCGAGTGACCTGCTTCGAGCAGGTTGCTCTTGATGATTGGACTAGAGGGGGGCGGGGGGCGGCGCGCGTCACGTACGGTGGAGTCCAGCCTCAGAAGCTTGAGTTAAGGAGTTGAAAAGCGGGAGCCATGCCCGCTTTTTCGAGCGTGCAATTGCACGATGTAGCACACCCGCTTTTCAGGTCAGATGTGTCTCGCCCTCTCTGTTCTCCACCGGGCACGATAGAGAAAGAGAGACGGAACGGCCCAACAGCGCACTCTTCTAAGTAAGGTGCTGCCAAGAAAGAGAGGTTTAACACGCACTACTTGTACTGGGCGATATCGAATTCATCCCCGGCCGTGTAGTCGTCCTGCACAGCTGACAAAAACCTGGAAGCAGCACAAGGTCGTAAAGGAATGAAAAGGACTGACCGCATGACCAGTTGCTTCAGTTTGATACAGCCACCGAGAAGATGGGGCGGACAAGGTCGAAACTGATCGATGGGGATTGAAGAACACGCCCGCGGGCTGAAAGTACGGTTGACACAACGCAAAACACAATTGACGCAGAAAGGTGCGTAGCCTCGGAAAAGTGAAGCATGATTATAACTATCATGCGCACAGTTAAGAAATGCTCTTCAAATAGATAGCGATCCGCTCCCGCGATAACAGAATCACGTTTATCTGGTTGTGTGTCGGATCCTGCCAGATTCAAACGGGGCAGCGCGTTTCGTGAACGGGGGGAATCGAAAAAAATAAGGGAAACGACAAAACGGAGTATATGCACCGTAGTTGGAATAATGGTGAACTGGACTGAAGCTGCAACGGGTAAATGACAGACCGGGGCAAAACCTGGGACTCCTCCTGGGAGCTTAACGAGCCAACCAGTGGAGGCCCTGCATCCTTTGACAGCGGCATCCAGGGGTCGAGCTGAGTAGCACCCGGTCAACATTAATCCAATTTCGGTAAATGGATTGCCGCGACGAAGTGGACTATAATCCGCCTCAAGGCTCATGACTATTTTGAGCTGGTTGAGTGCATTGAAGCCGTCAAGTGGTTTTAGGTCCGTCTTTCAACCGCAAACAGCGCCCGCGAAATTTGGTGCCTCTCATCCAATTTCGTCACGGCTCATCTTCCCGGTGTGTGCTGACGACAGAAGTGTGTGTGCGTGGGTGTTACACACCTGCTTCGATTGCAGGATAAAACCTCGGGGATAAAATGCTGCATGTTCAACGAATGTCTACTCTATGTGCGGACGCTGAAGACTTTCTGTGCGTCTTGAAAGGACGCTGGACAAAAGCTACCGATGCGGGCTAGTGCATTCTTCTCCCGCTCCAAGCTGACCCTTCATTGCACGCTCGATGTGTGCAGGAGGGTGCAAGAAACCGGGAGTCGCAGGCAGCCGCACGAGGTGGTTGCCCCTATCGTGTGCTAGTTCCACAGACAAAATTCTCACAAGTGCCCTCGGAGCTCTTGCCGGCCCTCCTGTCACATCCGAATTTGCCCCGGCGAATTGCGTACAGACAACACAGTCCTTCGGGAAACCCGAGACGACGAAGAATGCTGCAAGCCTCACTTCATCCAGCAAGACACTCGCACTGCACCAGAAAATTCTCAGAACAGGGCTCTGGTTGCGGTAGTGGTGTTTTCGGCATACCAAGGAGTGCCGCAGTAGACCAATTTCGTTGCGTGTCGGTTGTGTGAGTGGGCAATGGGACCTTCCCCCCTCTCAAACTTCCGCGTCGTAACCTTACACGAGCACTGCCAACCACTTTCTAGCGATTTCCGAAAGAATTTCCGGAGCGGTGGGGAGCACGGCTGAGAGATGTGCGGGGGTTGAGTGTTTCTATAGGGCGAAGCCCACGACTCCACGCTATTTGAACGACCAGTTTGCAGAACTTCGACGCAGATTCCCCCACAAGGGTCAGACCACCCACAACCAACCAGATGGAGTGACCGTCCTGAGCCCACGTAGCGCCAAATACGTACGCAAACTGGCGATACAAACTGAGGGCTGCGCTAGGTAGCCACCACGAGATTTATGTCGGACAATCTCTCTATTCTGCAGAAACATTCTCCTTTGGAATTGCTTGGATTGTGGAAGAACTGTTTTTCTATGTCAACGATCAACCGGAGTTGGCGTGTATTTTTCTAGACTGTTTTGCGTCGTCTCGTGCCTTGCTTGGTTGAGTGGAAAGAGCTCGGAGAAACCGAGATTTGCTTTGGTTGCGGTTTCATACTTTCGTATAGCGTACTTTTAGGTGTGGAGGGTGGCTGATCTTGGTTAGCGCGATGAGTTCTCGGCCGGTCTTTTCCCGCATCGGATGTAGTTTCCCTGACAACACGGCAACCCTCTGCTCAGACTTCTTGTTGATTTCGGTTTCGTGATTTTCCAGCGCCACTTTTTCAAGTTTGTGTTTTCATTTTTTCAACTCCTCCGTCTTCCAGGCGAACCTTGTTCGGTGGCCTGACAGCCGAAGGACAGGCGCTTCGTTTTGTTTGTGTGTGTCGAACGGCCGACCCATCGGCAAAAAGCTGTGTACGTCGACTGTGAGAGAAATCCTACGATCAGGTAACTCAACTCCAATAACGCGCTGGTCTAGACAAGTCTGTCCTGCCGACCCTGCTTCAGACTACCGCGATCTGAAAGTCCGGGGCACTGGCGCACCGTTCTTAAACATGTGCGGTGCCATCACGCACTGGTCTAGACAAGTCTGTCCTGCCGACCCTGCTTCAGACTACCGCGATCTGAAGTCCGGGGCACTGCACCGTTCTTAAACATGTGCGGTGAAGGAAATGCCGGGAGCAGGTCTTCGCACGGCAAACCCGCGTAAAAATGACAGCATGCCTAAACGTTGTGTTGGACACTACGTCGCGGTTGCTTTCACCCCCTGAACTGGAAGTGCGGTTTGCAATGGATACAAAAATAGATCGATTCATAAGACTCGACCCCTCGGTTCGGGTGGGCGATAGCACTGAACACATTCTTGGCCCGCGAAGTCATGTTCCTCGATGTAGTCTTAGGGAACATTTGGTCTTTGACAATGAGTCTTACCGGGAGGGCAGGTGGATGGAAGTACCAGTGCCTAGTAAGAGGCTATCTGCGAGTTGCCACAGATGGTGGAAGAAGTGAAAAGAATACGTCCCGCGGACGTCGGTCCAAGTGTATTGTCTCTGGAGACAATGCTTGCGTGCTCGCGAATTCAAGCACGCGCTACTATGACTCGCAAACTGCACTTTTCCAAGAAGTGGCAAAGGACGAGCAAAATGCAGCCACGCTAAACTGCAGTCGGCGCCGGTTGCGCGAGATGGCACGCCACTTTGATCCAGAGGGGCAGCTCGATGAGGCGATGGACCTTCGCTCTCAGCCGTTTGCACGCCTCGGTCCGCAGAGCTTGTTCGGAGGAACCCTTGAGACCAGAGGCACGATTGCGGAACTCCCGCTCGACAATAGTCGATAGCCGGTACTGCAACACGGCTTCTACGCGGGCCTGCTCCTTCTTCAACTCCGCCGCTTTTGCCGCAGCGCTCCGCCGGACAGCGCAGTCATCCGTGACTGACACTCCGTCCTCGACGATACGATCAACGAACACCTGCTTTGCGGCTTTCAACGGGGATCCGTCCGTGTGGTCGTGAAGGTGTAGCTCCATATCCTTCACGTACTCGTCCATCTCGTCCAGAAGAATGTCCGCAACCCAAGCGTCGCCCTGATCGCCGTTCCGCGGGTGTGCCAACCACGCGAGCATGTCCTCTCCCGACGTGTACTTCATCAACTCCGTTCTCTTGCCGAACTCCATTGCTTCCCACGCTCTCACGGCCCCGCTTTCTGTTGATACGCCGTCCTGATCTTCGTCAGCTCTTTCTGATACAGCAACGTTTCTTATAACGTGTGTTGTGTTTTTTTTTTTTTTTTTTTGCTTTCGTGTTCCCGACGATCCCGTTTTTTTAATTCTGCCGGGGGAGCATGGCTGGAGCTTGGATTCTGGGGTACGAGCCGAAATCAGGTCAGAGCACGTCAGATCGGTGTTCCGCCCACACGATGCTCAGGATTGATACTTGGTGAAGGCATATCATGCAGGGTCAAAACCTTGTGTCTTTTTTAAACGCTCCCGCGGGGCCGATGGCCCCCAAAAAAAAAATTGGAAAAAAAAAATTTGCTCAACTTCCTCAAAAATTACCGCAGTTTTTGTTCTAAAATTTTAAAATTCAAAGAACCCAATTTTTTTCCGGAAAAAAAAAATCGCCATTTCCAAAAAGACACAAGGTTTTGACCCTGCATGATATCTCTACGTTCCCTTGGCCTCCCGGCATGTTCAAGGAATGACGTCCGCCGCTTCGTTCTTGCTGTCGTGTTGCAAATCGAAATCAAGAGCAACGGCGAGTGAACAGGGCAGAGGGGCGGTCTTTCAGCATCTCATGGGCCCAGCGTTCTGTCTCTGGTCGGTCGTGTCCTAGAAGGGCTGCTAAGGACGTTTCCCCAATCGAGGCTCAGATGACCTCTGCAAACCCTTAAGTATGTCACCCCCCTTGAGTATGTCACCCCCCAGCGGATTTTTGCTCAAATGGGGGTGACATGTTCACGGGGGGGGTAGGTACAAAAGAATTTGACAGCAGGTGCGGGATCGGCCTGACGCGAGGTGTCGTGGTGGAGCAGGAAAACGGGAAACCCCGGCATACAAGAAGCAGCCGCGAACGTATCGCAGCGACGGAATAAAACGCGGAAATAGGGAAAAACGACGACGGTAGAACGAGTGTTACACGAGCAGACTCTCATGATATTCCGGAGATGAGGCCTGGGGCGCGATTCGCGTTGTCGATGGTGGGACGGCTGCCGCCGTGCTGGGGCGCTCGCGGACGCAGACTGGGGAACCCAAAAAGGCTGCACAAAGCGAGTTACCTCGTTGACAGTTCCGGCGTCGTTGCGGCTGGTACGTGACCGCTTGCAGTGAAGCGCACTCGGATACAACTTCGACTGGGTGACGACGACGAGCCGTCGGCAAGGGGAAGGCTCACTAGCTCACGAATTGTATTCGTGACTAAATGCGCGACCGATACCTACTCCATCGACGACAGCGTATCACGCAATGCCTTCATGAAGCGAAACATGCTGGTGTCAACGTTGAGTACATGGCGCGGGTGTACAACGTCTTGTAACAAAACGCCGAAGCTGAATCCTGGAATGCACGGGGTAGAACCATCTTCCTGTGACCGCCTCGGCTTACGCGTGGAACGTGCATCGGCTGGATGAACAAGACGCTCAGGCACCTTCAACTGAAGCGCACGCTGCTGGGGTTTCCCACACCAAAGTGTACGAGCACATGGATGGTTCGTTCAGAGACCGCAGTTTGTTTTCTACTCCGCAAACCACCTTCACCTCAGTTGACCTTTCAGGTCCAGACCAACACTTTTGCCCCTGTTTGGATTTATATCGTAGGATGAGTAGAACACTGACGCATTTTGGGCATACTAAGTCAGCATTCAAGAGCGTGAGCGAGTCCGTGAGGACTACCATTTCGTACGGGTGCGCGCTTCTTAGGTACTGGAGAAAACCGTTGACGGCCAGCATATCCAAGCCTTTCAGTACGTGAGAGCGGTCGTAAAGAAGCAACATACGTGTTCGTAGATCTGGATGCTGAGATCGTCTTGCCCACCCCATGAGCCGTAGGTCTGTTTGCCCCACGAGCTCCACTTGCCCATCGAGGTGCCGCCTTGCTTGACTTCGGAAAACGGGCACAGCTTGTAGACGTACTCCGGTGTTTTGAGCTCGAAGCACTGCCCCTTGAGTGGGAGGAACTCGTTTTCAGGCCCGTAGTTGAGCTCGAGATCTTTCTCGAGACGCTCCACATCTCCCTTGAGCGCGTTCGCCCGGCTCCGCGTGGACGTGGCCGCTTCGCGCGCAGCTTTGGCCTCCGGGCGTACGTGCGACGACCCGGTGTCGACAACGAACGCGGCGTCTTCATCGCCGACGACGTCGACTGTGGCAGCTTGTCGGTCTTCCCCGCACATCTGTCCGCACTCGCAGCCCCACGTGCACTCGTGCTCCTTGAACCATTCCGCGTCGCGGGCGCACCACGTGCCACAAGGGCCGCTGCCAGCCGCCGCGGTTTGTTCCGTGGTGTAGCACACGTTGTGTTCGAAGTCGGTACTTTCTGCCGACGGGTACGGATACGCCTCGGGGCACCAATGCTTGAGCACGGTAGAGTCTTCGCCGGTTTCGCAGACCGACTGGCACGTCATCGGCTCATGCTCGCACTTGTACTCCATCCGTCGGTCACCGTCGCAGAGGCAGTATCCCGACCGACCTTTCGGGATGACTTCCGAGCAAGGTTTGGTTTGCTCGGCCTTCCCGTTTGGGTCGCAGTTTGCCGTTTGCGTCCACGACACGCACGGCGAGCCAGGCGCGTCTGCAGAACGCGTGGCGGCCTCAGCGGCCTCCACGGGCTGCTGTTCCGTGGGGTGCACGTCCACAGGGCCTGCTTTGAAGTACAGAGTGTCCTCCCCAGGAATCTGGACTATCATTGAAGCGGCGCCCTTATCCGGTGTCGTCACTGAGGTGACCGTTGCTGCGGTCCCGGCTGGGTGCTTCTTCCCGTTCACAAATGACAGATCGCGTAGCAACGCGACTTTGCCTCCTTTTGTCATGGCCCCGTGCTTTGCGACAGAGGCTTCGAGCGTGCTTTGGAGAGCGGCGGTCGCCTGCTCCCGTGCCTCCTTTGCCTGCGCCGCAAGTCGGTCGTGCTCTTCCTTCTTCTTCTCAGACTCCGCTTTGATGGCAGCTCTTTCCGACTCTTCAATCCCGATCTGCTTCTTCTCCTCCGCTTCCTGCAGTTCAAGGGACGCATGCAATGCCTTCAGCTCGAGATCTTTTTTGGCCTTCTCCGCTTTTTGGCTCTCGGACGCTGCCTTTGCTTGTGCCACCAGCTCCGCTTTCCGAGCAAGCCCTGTAGCCACTTTCCTGTCGTGCTCTTCCTTCTCCTTAGCCCACACCGTTGCGACCTCCTCGCAGATGTCCTTGCAACCTGCGGCGGTTCCGAGTTCGTCCGTGCCGTCGCAGCAGTCGCAGATACCGTCGTTCACCCGCGACTGTACGACCTTCTCCGCCTTGTGTCCTTTGTTGGCGCAGTAGAACAGCGCCCGCGGCGTCAACGACGAGCACGCGGCTGTCCCCGGCTCGTCGGAGCCGTCATCGCAGTCGCAGTAGTCGTCGTTGA
This sequence comes from Diplonema papillatum, assembly GCA_030068145.1. Classification (NCBI taxonomy): domain Eukaryota; phylum Euglenozoa; class Diplonemea; order Diplonemida; family Diplonemidae; genus Diplonema; species Diplonema papillatum. Next base: position 135,190 of record JAPJBO010000282.1, read on the forward strand.
CCTTGTCCCACGGCACGACATTCCCCCCCTCGAAGCACTTGAACTCGGCCTTGTCCGGGTAGCTGCCCGCCTCCTGCGGGCCGACCCCTCTAAGACCTGCCGAAGCGGTCCATGCGAGGGCCGCGACTACCGCATTTCGGAGCATCATCCTTGTCGTTCTTTGGTCCTGTTCTTTTTTTTGTATCGCCTCTACCCCCCTGTGTGAAACGCATGCCACAAAGAGCAGAGGAAGCCAAAAAGATCGGGGCAACTTTGAGCGGGACTCAGGGCCGGCAGCTTTAACAGCCAAATTCGTGAGGTGGTGAAGTGCGGATAGACCGACGTAACGCGTATAAGATGTATGCGCTGCGACAACATTCCGGCTCGGGTTCTGTGTTATTTCGACGCTGTGGACCGTCCAGATGGTCATGGCCTAGAGCAGTGATGCGCGCACGGCATGCCATGCGGCCGTGCTCAGGTTTTGAGGGACGGCCGCACGGCGCGCGCACGGCTAACGCCAGTTGGCACAGCATCGACACAAACAGCGCCGGAGACGGAATGGCAACAGGACACGGGTGTACTCCCGCGATTAGCGTTGCCGCAGCGCGTACATCTTATACAACGCGTGCATCAGCCTACGTTTCGCCACCTCGCGATTCGGTCATGTGAACAAAGGTAAAACTGCCGTCACTCACTCTTTGGCTGCACCGAATCAGCCGTGCGCGTGCGCCGTGCGCGTGCGCCGTACGTGCGGCCAAGCGCACCTTTCTGAAAAACGGAGGCACGCGTGCGCACTAGTCACTGCCGGGCCCCCCGGCTGATCCGAATGCTTCGGCTGCGTCACGTGTTCAGTACCCGAATATGAATATTTCTCGATGTTTGCGTCACAATCCGTTGTGAGAACGTTGCCTCCGCGAAAGATCGTCTGTCGCGAAGTGAAACGGACTCGCACAGACAAACGGGCAGTTTTACAAAACTTGAACACACGGCTTTACGCGGGAGCGCGACAGGTGAGCTGCGGGGTGGCAACGCGGGGACATTGCAGGTACCTGTTCACAAGTGGCGTCTGACGGCTTTGCAAAACATGGCTTGCTTCGACAGAGGACATCGTCGCTGGCAATGATTTAGGTAGGCAAGTACCGTGGCAACGGTCAGTAACCAGGACAAGATGGCAGAAACGGAGGAACACGGACGGTCACCACCATGCTGGGCTAGCTGTTTCGGGCAAGACTCCGGTACAGACCGTTCCGCCGCACATACGAAAGGACCGCGGGTGGAACAAACTCGGCAGCCTCGTCGTAGGCGCCTTGGGCGATCAGCCGCCGGATGAGCGTGGATGAAATGTCGACAGGCTTGAAGGGGGGCGCCACCCAACTAAACCGGCCCTCATACTTTGACAGATCTTCGCCGGCGTCGTATCCAGGGCGGGGAACGACCAAGAATTCGTACTCTCGGACCAGTTTTGGACCCGTGCACCCCTCGCTGCTCTCCCACGTCGATATGTGCAAATCAGACGTCAGCCAGTCGGATCCAATGACGAAGGAGAGGTCTCGCTCTGGATGTTGCCCGGTAAAATGCTTCAGCAAATCATATGTGGCAAGGCCCTCTTTTTGCCAGAAGTCGACGTCGGATACGATGACGTTCTGTAAGTCCTGCACATCACTGTGCACGGTAAGCTGTGTCATCACATAGCGACCCAGCTTGTCGCTAAGGTTTGGCTTGTCCGGACGCTGCCCGCTTGGCACAACCAGCACCCCGCTAACAGACTTGGACTGCGCCAGGTGCCGGATAACCGCGACATGCCCTTTGGTAGGAGGGTCGAAGGCGCCTCCGAACACTGCCCAGCGCTCCCTAGCGAGCACCACGGGGGAGCGTCGAAGCATGGCCGAGCGGCAGCGATTGCCGTCGCGTGCCGACTTTCTTACGCCCCTCTCCCCCTCCTGGGTTTTCAGTTTCTGACAAATCCATGTTTTGCTCCAATGCGGTTGCAATCACATCCTCCCGTTCAGAGTATAAAAAAAAAAACACAGTGGGCACATCGGGGTTATAACGCGTAGAGTTCCTATACCCTATCAACAAACTTGCGGATTCCCGCTTTCATTGTTGCGAGCGCCATCCCCAAAGCGAGAGTTTGTAGAAGAATAAGCGGAGAAAACGCGATTGATTGAGAAGCTAGGTTTTGGCGGCATCCATTGCTTTATTTTGGACTTTCTTGAAGTGAATTTTGCTTGCGTGCTCGGAACTCGGAATCTTCTTCCCTGGAGTCCAAACGTTTCAAACGGCCTTAAATGCGACGGGATCGTCCTCGAAAGTAGGCTAGGGGAGGTGTATAACCGCTTCGGCTGGTACTGCACTTAATATTCTCCTCCTGGGTGTGCGTCTCGTGCTGCAATTAGCTCCAGTCTCAGTGCCGCTGCGTAAAAGGGTAAGTAGAAAACGAACCAACTGTTAATGATCTTCGTGTGTTTGCTACAGCAAGAGCGTGAGCGGTTGTGTGAGGAGCGAGAGGCCCTGTTTCACAGTATATCATTAGTCGGTTAATATTAATCTTTTAAGACTAGCGTCTTATACGACAAAAAAAAACGGCAGCGGTCGTCTTAACTGAGGGGTTTTTTTTTTTTTTTTTGCGCAACTCCTTCCTTCTTTCGATTATTCTCGGCCGTCAGGATAGCCTCAAAAAGTGTTGGCATGCCGCCGCCCAGTCGCATGGAATGTAGCTTCGTAGTACAGCACGGCGGAGACGAGGAAGTGAAGGAACAGGACGTACAGGAAGAAAAACACTCTGGTAACGACGCTGGCATTCAGAATGCGGAAGACGCGGTATGTCAGTGTGTCAGCTGCGGCGAGCAACGATGAATGTTGATGGCTAGCAGAACGCGAGGCGGAACGAGCACCACTGCGAGATGAAGTTGTTCCCGGTTTTGAAACGGAGCGCACGAGGTTTCGGATAGGGATAGAAGTGGGGGGGAAATCCTGTGCAACCCCTGTCGACAAGCCCTCTCGTTCAACCAAACGAGTCAGCTCTTCGTTGGCTGCTTCGAGTCGTGTAGCCTTTAATTTGTATGTGTCTACCATGTCCTCTAATTCTTCCTTGGCCGCTTCAACTTCGCGAAGCTTGTCTTTCAAGACTTCTCGTTGCGTCTTGAGAAGGTGCACCAAACCCACTTCGTCCACTGACTGCACCTTCACATCAACCGGGGAAGCAATGTCGACGCTCACAAAAGCGTCATTTTGGTCCTGTTTCGTGCATAGCTCGTCCGCGTTTTCTTCACCAATGTTCAAACTCGTCAGGGAAAACGGCGATAGCTCTTGGCCACCGAGAGCAGGTACAAGCGTCCCGACCCCCGATATTTGCATGTCTCGAGGGGACTTCCCGCCGTTCGTGTGACCGTTGGCAGGGGACGCTGACGTCGTGAGAAAGTGGAGCCGATCCTTCGCCACGCGCAAATCGGTTCGCAAATCGTTGATGCGCCTTTCTTGCTGCTCCGCCGTAGTCGACGCTTCCGCAACTTGTTTCTGCAGCGCAGTGAGCAGTTTCTCCTTCTTCGACACGACGCTCTGCAACGCTTTGCACTGAGCGTGCACCAGCAGCACCGCTTCTACCTCATCAGTCTCGGGTGTGAAAGACACGCCGATTTCCCGCAGGGTCTTCTGCACAACTAGCCGTTTACGGTCCTCATCTGAAGGAACGTGCCCGAACACATCAGTGGCGGACCGTAGCTTTGCCGCCTCGGCCTTCACAGCCGACAGCTCTGACGACAATTTTGCGAGATCTCTACGCAGACTTTCTTCGGCGGCTTCGTGCTCACCAACCCTCTGTTCCGCTGCCAGGAGCTGTGCATTCAGCGCTTCCGATGCCTGATGGCGGTTTCTGTCGTGCATACGGGAAGCCGATCCACCTGCAGCGGTGTGTTCTGCTTCCAATTGCGCCTGGGCATCCGCAAGTTGCTGAGAGAGGTTTGTAGCTTCTTCCTGAAGAAAGTCGGCCTTCTTGTCGGATTCGACCTGTATACGGGCAATTTGCTCGGAGAGGGCAAGGTTGCGTTCTTCGAGCGCGACGCACTTCTCTTCTCCTCTTTTGATATGCTGTTCCAGCAGCTGCACGTCGCGCCGAAGGCTTTCGTTTTGACCTTCCAAGTCGCGGAGCTGCTGCTGGTGCGTCGAAACTTCCTGTCGGAGTTCTGTGACCGTGCCAACTTCGCTCTTCAACCCATGCAACTCCTTAAGAAGTGCGCCTTCTGTCTCTTCTCTTGCCCGAGCCTCCGCCTCAAGCTTCGCTACGGTCGCGGAAGCGACGTTGGTCGACAGAAGATGGCTCGTTGGATCGGGTAGTCGTCCGATCTTTCCGAAAAACCCGGTGAACGCCTGTTCGCTGAAGCCGGATCGTTCGAGTAAGCGCACGAACGTGGCTTTGCATACTTTGAGGACCCGCTGGATTTCTTCTCGCGTGCACGTATCGTGGCCGCTGACGCTGACGGAAAAATCCTTGACAAACGCGACGAGATCGGCCTTTTCCTTGATGCCGTGCGTCATGTTGTCTATCACCTGCTCGTACACCTTTTGATACTCGGTCATGCTCGCGTCGAAGTCGAAAGCTTTCCATGCTTCGTATACGGACACGGATTGCCTCGCGACGGACGCCGGCGTTAGGGTCCGGGTGTTCAACCCACTCGCCGACTCCAGCGAAGACACATTGGAAGCTTCCTGGGAGGCCTGCGCCATACGACCTCCACCCTATAAACTTCCTTTTATCGCGAGACTTTTCCTCGGTCCCTGCATTTTTCGAATTGTGCGGGTGGACTAACCAGCAAACAACAACAGTTGTCCTGCACTCCGTAAAGTTGAAGCATCTGGCAAACGCCGGAGGTTTTCGGTTCGAGTTCTCCGCTATTTTTGTGGGAGCAACGTTGTCTATATTGAATGTGGCAGAGTGAAGCTCGCCAGGTCACCGGTGAGCTCGTTTTAGTTGACTACAGGCTGGCTGCAGTTGCGCTCTACCTCCTGAGGTTCTCGAGCATGCAGTCGACGAAAAAGGTCCGCTGCAAGCAGAGGCAAGCGGAGGCAGTTCCTCCCTTGTCCCTCTGTTTCCGGGTTCCGGGTCGCGACGTGCTAGTGTGCGTTGGGTGTCGCGGCGTGCTAGTGTGCGTTGGGTGCGTTGGGTGTCGCGGCGTGCTAGTGTGCGTTGGGTGCGTTGGGTGTCGCGGCGTGCTAGTGTGCGTTGGGTGTCGCGGCGTGCTAGTGTGCGTTGGGTGTCGCGGCGTGCTAGTGTGCGTTGGGTGTCGCGGCGTGCTTGTGTGCGTTGGGTGCGTTGGGTGTCGCGGCGTGCTAGTGTGCGTTGGGTGTCGCGGCGTGCTAGTGTGCGTTGGGTGTCGCGGCGTGCTAGTGTGCGTTGGGTGTCGCGGCGTGCTAGTGTGCGTTGGGTGTCGCGGCGTGCTAGTGTGCGTTGGGTGCGTTGGGTGTCGCGGCGTGCTAGTGTGCGTTGGGTGTCGCGGCGTGCTAGTGTGCGTTGGGTGTCGCGGCGTGCTAGTGTGCGTTGGGTGCGTTGGGTGTCGCGGCGTGCTAGTGTGCGTTGGGTGTCGCGGCGTGCTAGTGTGCGTTGGTGTGCGTTGGGTGTCGCGGCGTGCTAGTGTGCGTTGGGTGTCGCGGCGTGCTAGTGTGCGTTGGGTGTCGCGGCGTGCTTGTGTGCGTTGGGTGCGTTGGGTGTCGCGGCGTGCTAGTGTGCGTTGGGTGTCGCGGCGTGCTAGTGTGCGTTGGGTGTCGCGGCGTGCTAGTGTGCGTTGGGTGCGTTGGGTGTCGCGGCGTGCTAGTGTGCGTTGGGTGTCGCGGCGTGCTAGTGTGCGTTGGGTGTCGCGGCGTGCTTGTGTGCGTTGGGTGCGTTGGGTGTCGCGGCGTGCTAGTGTGCGTTGGGTGTCGCGGCGTGCTAGTGTGCGTTGGGTGTCGCGGCGTGCTAGTGTGCGTTGGGTGCGTTGGGTGTCGCGGCGTGCTAGTGTGCGTTGGGTGTCGCGGCGTGCTAGTGTGCGTTGGGTGCGTTGGGTGTCGCGGCGTGCTAGTGTGCGTTGGGTGTCGCGGCGTGCTAGTGTGCGTTGGGTGTCGCGGCGTGCTAGTGTGCGTTGGGTGTCGCGGCGTGCTTGTGTGCGTTGGGTGTCGCGGCGTGCTAGTGTGCGTTGGGTGTCTCGGCGTGCTAGTGTGCGTTGGGTGTCGCGGCGTGCTAGTGTGCGTTGGGTGTCGCGGCGTGCTAGTGTGCGTTGGGTGTCGCGGCGTGCTAGTGTGCGTTGGGTGCGTTGGGTGTCGCGGCGTGCTAGTGTGCGTTGGGTGTCGCGGGGCGTGCTAGTGTGCGTTGGGTGCGTTGGGTGTCGCGGCGTGCTAGTGTGCGTTGGGTGTCGCGGCGTGCTAGTGTGCGTTGGGTGTCGCGGCGTGCTTGTGTGCGTTGGGTGCGTTGGGTGTCGCGGCGTGCTAGTGTGCGTTGGGTGTCGCGGCGTGCTAGTGTGCGTTGGGTGTCGCGGCGTGCTAGTGTGCGTTGGGTGTCGCGGCGTGCTAGTGTGCGTTGGGTGTCGCGGCGTGCTAGTGTGCGTTGGGTGTCGCGGCGTGCTAGTGTGCGTTGGGTGTCGCGGCGTGCTAGTGTGCGTTGGGTGCGTTGGGTGTCGCGGCGTGCTAGTGTGCGTTGGGTGTCGCGGCGTGCTAGTGTGCGTTGGGTGTCGCGGCGTGCTAGTGTGCGTTGGGTGTCGTTGGCGTGCGCGTGTGCGTTGTGTGCGTTGGGTGTCGCGGCGTGCTAGTGTGCGTTGGGTGTCGCGGCGTGCTAGTGTGCGTTGGGTGTCGCGGCGTGCTAGTGTGCGTTGGGTGTCGCGGCGTGCTAGTGTGCGTTGGGTGTCGCGGCGTGCGTTGTGTGCGTTGGGTGTCGCGGCGTGCTAGTGTGCGTTGGGTGTCGCGGCGTGCTAGTGTGCGTTGGGTGTCGCGGCGTGCTAGTGTGCGTTGGGTGTCGCGGCGTGCTAGTGTGCGTTGGGTGTCGCGGCGTGCTAGTGTGCGTTGGGTGCGTTGGGTGTCGCGGCGTGCTAGTGTGCGTTGGGTGTCGCGGCGTGCTAGTGTGCGTTGGGTGTCGCGGCGTGCTAGTGTGCGTTGGGTGCGTTGGGTGTCGCGGCGTGCTAGTGTGCGTTGGGTGTCGCGGCGTGCTAGTGTGCGTTGGGTGCGTTGGGTGTCGCGGCGTGCTAGTGTGCGTTGGGTGTCGCGGCGTGCTAGTGTGCGTTGGGTGCGTTGGGTGTCGCGGCGTGCTAGTGTGCGTTGGGTGTCGCGGCGTGCTAGTGTGCGTTGGGTGTCGCGGCGTGCTAGTGTGCGTTGGGTGTCGCGGCGTGCTAGTGTGCGTTGGGTGCGTTGGGTGTCGCGGCGTGCTAGTGTGCGTTGGGTGTCGCGGCGTGCTAGTGTGCGTTGGGTGTCGCGGCGTGCTAGTGTGCGTTGGGTGTCGCGGCGTGCTAGTGTGCGTTGGGTGTCGCGGCGTGCTAGTGTGCGTTGGGTGTCGCGGCGTGCTAGTGTGCGTTGGGTGTCGCGGCGTGCTAGTGTGCGTTGGGTGTCGCGGCGTGCTAGTGTGCGTTGGGTGTCGCGGCGTGCTAGTGTGCGTTGGGTGCGTTGGGTGTCGCGGCGTGCTAGTGTGCGTTGGGTGTCGCGGCGTGCTAGTGTGCGTTGGGTGCGTTGGGTGTCGCGGCGTGCTAGTGTGCGTTGGGTGTCGCGGCGTGCTAGTGTGCGTTGGGTGTCGCGGCGTGCTAGTGTGCGTTGGGTGCGTTGGGTGTCGCGGCGTGCTAGTGTGCGTTGGGTGTCGCGGCGTGCTAGTGTGCGTTGGGTGTCGCGGCGTGCTAGTGTGCGTTGGGTGTCGCGGCGTGCTAGTGTGCGTTGGGTGTCGCGGCGTGCTAGTGTGCGTTGGGTGCGTTGGGTGTCGCGGCGTGCTAGTGTGCGTTGGGTGTCGCGGCGTGCTAGTGTGCGTTGGGTGTCGCGGCGTGCTAGTGTGCGTTGGGTGTCGCGGCGTGCTAGTGTGCGTCGGGTGCGTTGGGTGTCGCGGCGTGCTAGTGTGCGTTGGGTGTCGCGGCGTGCTAGTGTGCGTTGGGTGCGTTGGGTGTCGCGGCGTGCTAGTGTGCGTTGGGTGTCGCGGCGTGCTAGTGTGCGTTGGGTGTCGCGGCGTGCTAGTGTGCGTTGGGTGCGTTGGGTGTCGCGGCGTGCTAGTGTGCGTTGGGTGTCGCGGCGTGCTAGTGTGCGTTGGGTGTCGCGGCGTGCTAGTGTGCGTTGGGTGTCGCGGACCGACCGACAGGACAGGGGAATCCCGTCGGGCATCGGCTTGGTCTGTGAATACCAGTCTCTTTCGTTTTCCAGTCTTTGATTTCAGTTCATGCGTGGTTGACCATCATATTACCAACAGGAGAGGTAGGGATCCTTCCGTCCTCCTCGCGCGCTAAGGCTTCCAGGAGGGGAGGACCCCCTTTCCTGTATTGGGCATGACCCCTTTTCCCTAACAAGCGGGCGGCTACGCAGCTATGGCAGTCAGCCACATCATTCCCAGGGCTTCGTTGCATAAAAAGTTGTCGTCGCTACGAGCAAACCGTTTCCGCTGATCGTTTAGGAAGTTCTCCATCATCTCTCTCGTGCACAGCCTTGTGCTGTTATGATGGCCTTCTGAAGTGCCTCACCGGTGGTCACACTAGTGCCGCGAAACCCCTCGAAAACTCTCAACACCCAGGGGCTTGGGTCCAGATCAGGTGGATTTTGGCTAAATCACTAGTCATTTTTACTAGTGCAGTCGTCATTTTACTAGTGGCACTAGTCATTTTACTAGTAAAAAAATTTGACTAGTTAAACCATGCTCGCCGGCGGACGGAGCAAGGAAGAAACCCAAAGGTTCGAAGAAAATGAGACTCTTTCTTGTACTTTTTTCTTGACCTTGTGGAATTCGACGGTGGATTCAGGCTAGCACACAGCAACATACATCGGAAATGCTGCGAAGAGAAGCAAGTTGTGGCCCTTCGGAAAACACATCGCACTGGCAAGTAGAGCGGCGCGTGGCTGCTGCTGCTCACCAATGCTCAGCTTTCTGCAGGAAACGTAGGTTCGTGCACAAAAGCTGTATTTGCCATTCCGAGGGACGACCAGTACCTGACAGCATGATCGAGGAGGAGAAGTACGAACCGAAACTGAACAGTACACAATGAGACCGTGCTTCCGGGTCGAGCAACACAAGGGCAGACACACAGCATCGGCCGGTGCTTAGCTTTGCACTGGTGAAAAACACCGACGAAAGATTCCGACCGCGAGACAGTCTGCAGCCGAATGCCAGAAACCGCAGAGCCAGCACGTCGGTGCGGTGAGCTACGGTTTAACATGCCATGGTAAACCCGCACACGTTTTGCGACTATCGTCGGAACACGGTGCCAGTTCACGATGCACGTCGTACGGGCGGCTCACAATGTCAGACCTCCGCTTTTTGCTCCCCAGTCCAGGGCTCACTCGACGTCCATGCCTGACTCGAAGCGCTCCATCGCAGCTTCGAAACAATCCGCGGACTCGTCCAAGAATTCGGCCATCACGTTCAAGCCCGCGCACATGAGGTCCGGAGGATACGCTTTTGCGGTGACTTCCATGACCATCTCGTCCTCCAAGGGGTGTGGGATTGAGTACCCGCACTGGAGGACTGTAGGGTTCTGGATCATGAAGTGCCGCAGCGCGTTTCCGAGCGTATTACCCTCTTTTTTGATGGTGAAAGTCGCGGACTGGTGACCCTCCGAATGCTGCAGAACATCGACCTTGATCTTCGCGTTCGGGTTTGTCCCGTAAATGCCCCACTCTTCCTCGTCTCCGTCCTCCTTCTTACCCGACTCGTCGCGGAGGTGGTCTGCCGCATCCTGCAACGTCCCGCTTGAAATCAGCATGATCGTGCACCCCGGGGTCACTTGCTCTTCCGCAAGCGTTCGCCCGTCTTCAATCCGAGTCGACTCGCCTCCCTTTTCCAACATCAGCACCTGGTCCACCCGCCGCCAGTTCCGCAGCGTTTCGCCGATTTTGTGCTTGAGAACCTCTACGCGGTCGCTCGGCAAGAGGCCATCGATGACGACCTTCTGGCCCTGGCCGCTCGACTGGTCGATGATGGTTACCTGCATCATTTTCTCGGTCCCAGCCATTCACCTTTCCCCCCTTCGCTGCAGATATTTTAAGGTGGTGCGCAGTGATCCCTGGCCACCGGGACTACGTTATGCATAAAGAAGCCAAGGGAGTCGGCGTTCGTTCGCTCGCACCGGATAAAATGGCGGATACTTCCGCCCCCTACCCGGAGGTCAAATACAAAGATGAGACGTGCCAATGCCCCTTTTTTGCGCCCCGGCTGTAAAATTGCTCGGCCTTACTTTTCGGTAGCCTTTGTTACTTGGGTCGAATACAAGAGGTACCTGTTGCATTCGGCGTGCCGATCCTGCAATTTTCCCGAGGGAATAGTGGAGTTGCAGGTCTTGACAAAGATAGATGGAAAAAAGAAGGTGTTTTTATTCTTCGCTTTTTCTCACGAACAGGGGTCGGTCCTGCTTTTGGCTTTGTAGGTTCTCCCGACTCCCCTATTCGTGGTCAGCACAAACTCAAGAGGTCTAGTCAACTATTCCCTGCAGTATTGGCATACTTTCAAAAAAAAAAAATAATAGAAAAAAGTACCGCAAACCCGGAACCCGCGGGAACCCCCTTCTTCTTGGAAGACGCACGTAATTTGTGGTCCCCGGGTCTATTTTTCACGGTTCTCTTCATCGGAGCTGCACGCGAGTGCCTTTTACTTGAGTCATGTTGCAAAATGACCCCCTCTGTGTGGTGGGGCACGGGAAGAGAGACATTGCTCGGACTTCGGGGGTCGGAGAGCCTGGTCTAGAGCGCAACGACGTTCGCGCGGTTTCGGCAGGAGACGAGCGACAAAAGGAGAAGCGCCGGACGAATTTGCTTTGGAAATGCTGCGGTCAGCGTGACATCTCGCAATTTATTGAGAACCGCAGTACAGGTACTGCAGCGCCGGAAGACGAATTGGTCATGTTCGGTGGTGGGTACCTTTAACGGACAGACGGAATCGTCTGTGGAACCTGTGCCGTGTGCCGCAGGAGCAACGGCACTACCTGTGCGTGCCAAGTGACTCTATGGCATAAGTGAGAGGTGACACGCACACACTGGAAGGTCACCTCTTCTTTGAAGTTCCGCTGCAGCAGCATCCGAACGTCTGCATATGCGCGCGCATTGCACGCCGCAACACACAAGGCTCACGGAACGACGAACCGAGGATCGGAAAGCTAGCGACAGGTGGCATGGTGGCATGCGACGCAGTGTACGCTGCATGGAATCGAAGTGCCACTCCTTGTTTGCATACAAGGTAACCCAACACCACGCTATCGCTGTCCGAAGTCGCTAGCATCTTCCATGGAATCCGCTTCGTCGTACGCCACTTGCGCCGCCATCGTGAGGCAGAAGCACGCGAAGCCAATTCGGAGAGGGTACCTCTTCTTGCCAGGGGTCGCTACCTTCGCAATCCGTGCTTCTCTGTGAGGTTGAGAGTAACCGCATTCTCGCGCACCTTTTTTTTTGCTGACGATCAACGGGAATGCGTTACATTCCACCGGGGGTCTACTCTGGGCATCTTGCCAAAAACAAACAAAAAAATGGGATCTCGAGTAAATTTCTCGCTCATTTCCTACCAACAGGCACTAACCTGTCCAAGTTCCGGCCTGGCCTGTGCACCGTACCTCAATGCTCACTACAGCGCGCAATCCTGCGAGTCTCCGGTGCAAAAATCCTAGGAGAGCTCGATAAGTCGGGGACATACCGCTGATGCGTGGCGTCGCTCTTTAGGTAGAACCACGAAGCCGGGGCCACAACGCAAGTCAGCAGAAATGGAAGGTTGCGGGGTGGCCTCCACTCCTGTTGCCACGGTTTCCGCGCGATTGCGCGCGGCGGATGCGACGGTTCGCCGTTGGTTTCGACCATTTCGCAACCGCACCCTCCCCCTTGATACAGAACGTGAGGTTGTACAACACTTCTCCAATCGAGCCTGGGGCTCGTCTAAGCTGCAGTCCCCTGTCACACGAGCTACCCAAGGAGGCCATCGTAGTGTCCGCGTCACAGTCGCAATCTTCAGCCAGACACCTGGTGCCGGTGGATCCACGGGTACTAAAAGAGCTTCGTTCCAGGGGTTGACCAAACACCCCGGTTCGGACCCTCAACCTCTCAAGAGAAAAGTCGAAGAACTCGATGCGAGCAAAGCGTCTGTCGCGAGGTAATTATTTGGGTCCCTTCGGACGAACCGCGAACGTGACGCGATCAGAGGATCCGGGTCAGTTCCGACGAAAGCCGAACTGAAAAACGCGAAGGACGGGGTTTGTCAGTGAGAAGGCGAGCTCTTCGATGAAGAAGACCAACAGCCAGCCAGGCATCAGGCCCGCAAAGACACGGACACAACCCTCAAAAAAAGTGGTCAACATTTTCCATTCGGATCTGTGTATTGTGTCTGGGACCGTCAAGGACAAACGTGATCAACATCCTTCCAATGCACAACGCGAACTAGTTGTGAGTATCTGGAGTCTATCCGCCTGGCGAGCAAACAAAAAAGACAGGCGCTTCGTTTTGTTTGTGCGTGCCGGTTGATCGTTTTCCCACTTCTATTTACCCTGAGTATATGCAGGCAAGGAATTCTGATCAACCACCAAAACACGCTGTCTACGTCTTTTTAGCCTGCACAATACATTGAAGGGCAACCCGCACGATTGCTAGTACTAAAAAGAAAAAGAAAGAGAAACATGGGTTTTGAACCGCGTGTATCCGAGACACACCTGCTCCCCTTCTGGCTTTTGTGATTAACAACGAAGGCGAGGTGAAGAACGCGACATTCCACAAAGGCACAAAAAAGGAGAAAAGGTGAAAGAAAAACAAGAATGAACAAGCATATAAAACTTTGAAAAGAACGCGGGTGTGTCCGGGTGTTCGAGCGTGTTTTTTTTTGGGCGAGCCCGCGTATGCCGGCGTGTGTGCAATCGTGTTTGTTGCTCTGTGTGGTGCAACAGCAACAACATGCCAAACACAGGGCCCTGTACAGACCAGGGAAACTAGTTTGGCCGACCTGACGTCGGAGGCCCACAGCTTTCGCACTTGCATTGTCTCTGGGAAAGGTAAACGCGGTGGCGATGTCCATGAGAATACATGCAGGTGGGAGGGGGAGAGGCCCACTGCTAAAGCTTCCCACGACTAACCCCGCCCCTGAGACGCCGTGGATCAAGCTTGGCCCAACGCTGACTGTGGAGGTCCACCCTTCACTTGTTTTGATGTGTTCTTCCTCGATTTCCCTCACTCGAAAACACCCAACCACGACTCTTCTGCATCCGAGGTGGGTGTGTGCGTATGCGGGACAAGTGTGGACTCTGTAGCACGGCCGCAGGGCGAACCCCCCCAAGACGTACCCTCGAAGAGGGGTCGCAAAGCGATTCAAATCGGGGCACCTCACGTTTAGCCACGAAGAGGCAGTCACCTGAGTGAATCGGGAGCGGACTGCGGGCTGGCACCTTCTCTAACGAACCGTTCTGCTGCTAGCGGTTCACACACCTCGCAGGGGCGAAGGCCGAGGGGAAAAAAACGATGGTTCGTTTTCGGGTCGGAAGCAAGAATCACCGAAGAACCGCTTGAAGGTGAACAGTCGAAACGCGCCTGTTTCTCCCTTTCAGGCATGAACGGGGGGTAACCCACGAGCGAGCAGCAAGATTTGGGGATGCGTTTAGGATCCCAACCAGTGCTCCTTTCATCCGAAATCATCAGTCGAGACGTCCTTCACGGTGCGGTGGGTTCAGAGCACAAAAAAAATCTACTTTACTGTGCACAGAAACAAGAATTTAGAGGAAGACAAAAAGAAAGCAACATCACAAAACAAAGAGAATGAAACTAAGAACAACTCGAGCAAGACTGGGGGCACCGCAACGAGGACTCTTTCGGATTGTGAACTTTGCTAGATCTTGCTACAACTTGTTGCAACCTGGCGTCACCTGTTGACCCATGACGAAAGCGTGGCAAATACGTGACTCACGTAACGTGTGATAGCCATTGGCGAGTCAACGAACCCTACGGTTTCTCGGTGTTTCTCACGAAGGGCGCACCACGTACTATATCATGTCATACGCTCGACAACTACATCTACTAGTCATAGTATGACAAGTAGATGTCGTTTGACACGTTAACATGCGGGAAGGTCTCTATATCTCACATCAATTGGCAAAGTGTCGTAATGACTTGGTACAGAAAACAGCACACTTGCGTAGGGGAATATAGAAAGGCATGTGGGGGGGTAGGGGGCGGGCCGGTTAATAAAAAACAGTGTTTTGGGGAGCTTCCGGGCTCCGGGCTGGTGTCAGTCCCTTATTAACCAGCAGATTGCGACACTGAGGTGCAGCTCGTCCGCCAGGGCGGTGGTCACTTACAGTGCATCGAGTCGGATTCTCGTCTAAACTCGTATTCGAATTCTCGTCAAATGTCTCGTATTTTCGTGGCAAACTCGTCTAAACTCGTCCAAACTCGTATTGACGAGTACAGGTGGATCACTGTTTTGGGCATCTTGTGTTGCTTTCCTTGACCACGACATCGGTGTATTCCAAGACCTCTGCTCCCTAACTGCCGCGCTCCGCGGTGGATACGAGTGGTTACGGTGATTAGATGATGGCCGACCGCCCAGAGGGAAACTCCTAGGCTGCCTCTCGTTGGTCGTCGCGGCGGTAAACGGCTTACGCGTGCCGGAACAGGTGTTCCGCAACATTCTTCTGTTTTTAAAACTGCTTCAGGAATTCGTCTCTCTGTGCGCGCATGGTGGTCTGTGCCAAATGGAAAACAAGTTCGGACAACCCAAGTCAAATTTTGGGCACAAGCCCGAAGATTTGACCGGTACAAAGTATGTCCGGTCCAACACATTTTCCATTTACGCACTTGCATTCAAGGTGAACAAGAAGATTAGGCGAACAATCCGCCGAGAGAAGAAAAAAAGAAGTCTACAGAGGGGAAAACCGAAACTTCGGTATTTTCGTCCTTCACTCGTTTTGCTTTGCTCCTTGGTTCCGACTGTTAAGCAGAGATGGCTTTTCGCTGGCGGAGCAGTTGGGGGGGGGGGGCTGCTCTACTGGGGGGGATTGCAACGTGTTGGAGTGGTAAGGTTATGTGTGTGTTCAACACCGCACTGGTCCTGTCTGCACCGAGTCCTTTGAAGCCACGGGCACACAATGCGGGCCATCATCAGCGCGGAAGGCGAGTGTCTGCAGACAGGACAGCGGTAGGCGGCTGTTCGTAGCCAGGACCCTCCCATGCTCCGAGGGCACAGGAACATTTCCGGAGTTGGGGCTTGCACTGATAAACGAAGCAACGGACGATCACACGAGTACAGATGTACTAATAAGAAAAAATTGTCTCGAGGAGGACGCTGTAACCGTGAGCAATCATCTGAAAACACCTCATATAAACGCAACAGCAGCAAAATTTCTGGGACCAAACCGAATGTCAGCTATTTGTGTTGATGTGCATTCGTTAATCCACGATCAAGCGGATGCTGCGGCAATGTTTACGGCCAGGGGACAAGCGCCGAAGGTCGGGAATCATTTTTGGTTGATGCGAGCCCATGATTGAAAAGTACAGGCCACGAGCACCCGGGCCGGGCCGCGTTTGGCAGGGGGGAACCCGTGCCGAACTCGCAGCAACAAAATGAGAAAGCGAGATGAGCGCGCGTCTCTTCGGCTTTGTTGACTGCGTGCGTCGTCGGGTTTCCCGGCGAGGAGGCGGGGAGTGCTGAACTGGGTCAATGAAGAGCCGGTTGAGACGTGGGGCGTCTGCTGGTAGAGACAGCGACCAGCTCGTGAAAGTGCCGTGCAGATCACCAGCACCAGACATTTCTAAGCCCTAGCGAGAGCAGATTCCTGTTTGCGTTGTGCGTTTTGCCGAAGTGACCAACGAAAAAGGGCAGGCAACGATCGAAAAGCCGCTTCAGCGAGCTTTAGCTCTTCTCAATGGCTCAGAAGAAGAGGGGATGCAAACTAGCCGCCGGAAAGGCGTGTCCCTACAAAAAAAATCGTCTCCGACCAGAATGCGCATTTCTTTTTTCATTCGTTGCCAACGGGTCCCGCCGTCATAAGTGAGGGACACACGTGGGCGGTCCACGTAGGCTCATCCTTCCATTCTAGAGAGTTCCCTGATAACAAAAGGGGGCAAACGGTGGGGCCTGCGTTTGTCAGTTTTTGCTTACCCCTCGCTTTTGGCGAGTGGATATGAGGAGTTCGCTCAGAAACGTAAGGATTCCAACTTGCTGCCAGCAAACTTGCTAGGTGTGTGTTTGTGTGAACACGAGCGAACGGAAAACGCACCTTGATTGCTTCTAGGTGAGTGGGGAAGAACAGGGATCGGAGCTTTCGGCGGTCGACAAGCTCCTCGCGGCGGAGGATGGCGTAGTCGGCGCGCTGCCGCAAGTCGAGGATGACGAAGTCCTTGGCGGCGCGCGAGCTGCTCATGGCGAAGCCAGGTTTGGAGAGGGACGCGTCGTGGTGCACGGTTGCCGACGAGTACTTCGACCCCGAGAGGCCGGCCAGCAGGTCGCGCACGCCGGCGGGCGACTTGGTGCGGGGCGGCGTGGATACCACGGAGTCGACCGCGCCGTAAAACGGCGAAGGCGACGGCGCCTCGAGCGCAGCGGTGGCTTGGTCTACTTCTTCATACGTGACGCTCTCTTCGTCGGTGTCGTCGTCGCCGCGGGCGAACTGGCTGAACTTCGAGAATCCGAAGCTGGCCATGCGCTGCCGGCCTTCGTGCGTAAGAGGGACGTCGTCGTCCTCTTCGACCTTCAGCCACGGGTGCTGCAAAATCGTCAACGCGCTCGCCCGCTCCGACGGGCTGTACTCGAGCATCGGGAGGAGGAACGCCATCAACTTTCGAGTCTGTCGCAAGTGGATCGTTTTACTTTCCTTTGCTCGGTGCCATTTGACTCGCGGGATTAAGCGATCCACAGTTGCATTGTAGCTGGCTCTGCCTGCTGTCTTGGGAAGGCGTTGCAAGAATGAGAAAAAACCGTACACCGCGAGCGTAGGAGAAAGTAGAAAGGGAAACTAGAGTTTTCGTTGACCGCACTACCCTGAGCCCAAATCCTGGACGTGGTTTCAGGTGGCAAATTTGGCAAATGATCATGATCAGAAGGTCCTACTTGGGCGGTTCAGTTTCCTCACACATTGCATGTGGCTAAAACAAATGTTGCAAATGGAATGGTACGTGTGCAATTTCTGATCCCTACCGCACTGCTCTGACGAGAAGTGCCAAGACAGAGGCAAGTAAGAACACGGTTCATAACTTAACTTCTTTCACCCACCAACACCCTAAGGCTGTGCAGTTCTCTTTTTTGGCCTGTGGTGCATCGACCCTCGGTGAACATGTGAAAGAAATTGACGGAACGAACGCTGAAATCGCTGAAGTCACGCACCTGTTCTTGCGTCGCGCCGGTCCGCTCGATGAAGACCTCCTCGAACTCGTTCTGCGGCACGGGCCCGGGGATGAAATCGCCGTTTTCGTCGAAGTACTGCCCGCAGTGCCACCCGCCACCCGTCCTCATGCTCAGCGGAAGAGGACCGAGCGTCTCCATGAAAAGGACGACGTGCTGCACGTTTTGGGGCAGCGGGCCGTCGACAGCCTTCGGGTTGAACAGGAAGCAGCCCGTCAGCAGCTCGTAGCACGTGCAAGCGACGCTCCAGACGTCGATCGCCACGTCCGGCGAGTAACCGAGGACGACTTCGGGCGCGCGGTACTCGAGTGTCTGCATGTGGTGGACTGTTTTGTCCTCCTCGACCCACTTCGAGCTGCCGAAGTCGGACACTTTGCAGCTGTAGGTGCGGTCCATGAACTCAGCGAGGGTGAGGTCGTCCGGTTTACGAAGGGTCCCTGCTAGGAGCTGCTTCGTGAGTTCCGGGTCGCTTTGCCCGTTGGCGTCGAGCGTTTGGATCAATACGTTCTCGGGTTTGATGTCCGCGTGCGCGAGTCCCATGCTGTGCAAGAAGGCGAGACCTTCAACCATATGCTTGATTAGGGTCTTCACGATGCACGGCGACGCGCCTGCAAACTCGTGCGCGGTCAACAGCTTCAGGATATCCGGCCCAACGGCCTCTAACGCCATCGTCGGGTGTGTTCCGTTGGGGCCCTCGATTTCAAAGTAGTCCGACATCCGCACCAGCCGCTGCGCGCACTGCTTGAGCACTTCGATCTCCGTCTTCTCGTAGTGCGCGTTCGTTTTCTGCAAGACGTCAACCTCGAACTCCGACATGTCGTGGAAGGACCGCGCCGCCTTTCCGACCTTCAACGCCACCGGCCGGCCGCCGGTGAGGTCCTTCGCGAGCCAAACGGTCGAAAAATTGCCCCAGCCGAGCTTTCGTGTGACTTCGTACCGCTCGTTGTAAACGTCCGCCACCGACACCCTGTGGTAGCCTCCGACACAATAGGAGCTCTCGTCCTCGTCGTCCTCCGCATTAAACGTGTGGTCCTCCTTGCGCTGCGACGCGATGTGCTCGTAGTGCCGAGCTACATGTGAAGCCAGGAGGTACTCATTCGCGTTGTACAACTCCGCGAGCATGTCCCGCGTGATTCCCTTCGAAGGATCCGCATCCACCACGCTGCAGCACTGCTCCCACGAATCGAACCAGCCGAAATCCTCCAGCCACATGGCCCCCGACTCCGCGTCCCAGTACCCCTTTTCGTCGAAATCATAGCTGCGGAAGATGACGTCCAACAGCGACTCCAACCGGGCGTAGTCCCGCTCTGCCAGAGCACCGATTTCGGGGTCAAGTTCGCCGGTCCCCCCACTCGCGTCGTCGAGGGTGGTCCAATGCCGTTCGAGTGACCCGGCCCCTCGGTACCACTCGTTCATAGTCTCCAAGTCGAGACCTGTCATGGGGTTCACCTCGGCTTCCTTGCAGGTGTGCTCCCAGTCGGAGAGGTCGCACTCCTGCCCTTCGGTGACCGACATCCACTTGTTGGTCTCGGTGATGCACCAGAGCCCGTCCTTGTTCGAGTCGAAGATTTCAAAGATCTTCTTCACCTTCTCGACGTCGATATCCTCCCCGTCCCCGCGAGGCGGCGGCGGCGGGACGTCGTTGGTGAGCGACAGCCGGGCCGCGGCGTCCTTCGGCTTTGCGGAAGACTTGCTGCTGCTCAGCTCGTCGTCGTTCGAGAGGAACGACGCGCCGCCGTGGATCGACGCCCCTGCCGCCGCTTCGATGATCCGCAGGTGCACCGGGAAGAATTCGCGGCGGAGGACCCGTCGCCCTTCGAGCTCTTCGAGCTGCATCGCAGCGCGCTTGGTGCGCTCCTCCAACGCGAGGCTGACCATCGTCATTCTCTCCCCCCCCCCCAACGGAACGCGTCGCCCGGCCTGGCCGCGTCCGGCCCTGTCGCCGCCCGCACGCAAAACGTGGGTGTGCTGCCCCCCCCCCCCCCCCCCCCCCCCCCGCTGCCCTCCGTCCCTACGCCACCGCTTCCCCTCTGTTTCGGTACACCCGGATCGAGACGTCCAGACCCGCTTCGCTCGCGGCCGGAAACCCCCTTAGTTTAATGAAAGTGCGAAGCAAAAGAGAGAGAGAAGAGAGAGAGAGAGAGAGCAGGAAAGCCCCCCTTCTTTTTCTCTTTTCTTCGTGTCCCCTCGTGCGAGGGGGGGATCCGCGTGGGGGGGCGGGAGGTCGCAGCTGAGGGTTTTTCTTTGCCCCCCTTCCTCCACTCCGTCCCACCTGTATTGCAGAATTGCACGAGACGACCCCATTGTTCGCGCGAAGAAGTTGGAGGTGGTAACGGGGTAGCCTCTTCTCTCGCTCACGGCGGCTATATCGGGGGGCGGCATGCAAGGCGGTTCATGCTCGTCGCCGTCTGCTGGGTACGTTGGCTCGCCGGTAACTCCCTACCGATGTAACAAGCGCTCCTTCGTTCAAATTTAAATCGGTCACAAAATTTTAAAACGCTCTCGCCTTGGCGCCAGCATCCCGGCAAGCATCATCTTTTCAGCAGAACGGGGAGAACGTTTGGACCATGTTTCCTTAATAGGACGACCGCTTTCTTTGCCGAAGCTACTCGTTTGACGAGACCAATCGGGGAAGGGGGGGGAGAAAGCGAGCTAGAAAAAGAGTCGGAAAGAGAGGTGATACAACTGCAGGCACGCTGCACGCGCTGTCGAGGAGGGGGGGTGTGGCCGGTGCCTGAGAGTTCTAACATATCCATTACTTCTGCCCGCGGATGATATTCCTAAACCGCTGGAGAGCAAGGTCGTCGGTTCGAGCGAACATTTCTGGAGCTGGGGCTTGCACACAAACGAAGTGACGGACGGTCAGCATCAACTGACCAACGATGATGAATCCACACGTTTCATGGTGGTTATTTCCGTTCTTCGCGTAACCAAAAAGGGGGTTTTCTTATAGTTGCACGTCTTCGTTGGCTTCGTTTTCTTCGTCATGTGCAACCGTTGTTTCCGGAAATGTTCCCTTCCCACTACAAAAGTACTATTGAACAACGGTTGAACCCCCCTTTTTTTTCAGGACAGGGACTAGGGTTCTGTTCGCGCGCTCTTCCGGTGGATGGCGCGTGATTTATTTCCGGCTTGTTACCCTACACGGTGGTGTAGAAGCTGGCGTTGAAAAGCGGTAAATGTACATTTACTACGTTTCGGGTGGAGGATTTTCGGGGGTGACTCGGGCACACCCTCTACAACACCTGCTGCTAAGGCTGGACTCAGCCGTGAATTTCTTTTACGGGTTACTTCCATCCATTCCCCTTTGCGGCCAAGGGGGCGGCCGTTCTTGGAGACACTAGGACCTCATGCAACCAGCGACCTTCTTCTTCTTCTTCGGTGAACTACCTCACCCCACTGTCTACATACATAATGCCCTGTCAGGATCATCATGTCGACACCCGTCTCTCTCTCTCTCTCTTCGTGTGTTTTTTTTTGATTTGAAGCTCTATTTAATTTATTTCTGAGCGCTGGGGCATTGCCTAATAACCCGCAGCAATCATCGTCTAATCGGCAAAGGTGGCATCCGGTCGTTTCCCTGAACGCCTAGCTGGCGACAGGATACGCTTTGTTGTGTGGTTGATTGTTTGTGAGGAAAGGAACGGCAGCATGGTTCATGCACTTGAGTGTGGGGGGGGTACGGCTGGAGGGAACTTCATCCTGGGCAAGGTTTCGGCTGATGATCTAAGGACAAAGGCCTCCTGCTGCCGACTGCTGAGGCAAACAGCCGTGTGCAATTGGTTTGGGGGACAAACAAATCCCTCAGCGTACCCGAACAAACTTATTCTAGATAAACCTCTATTGAGGTATGACGAAACGCGATGGGGTGGTTTACTTCAATCACAGATCACCGAACGAGTGCGGAGTTTCACTCCGGCTCCTGGTCCACCGAGATCCGGCGCTCGCATTCCATTTGCCCCTTTCCCTCACACGATTCCACAACTCGGCAGCTCTTGACGCCGTGCCGGAGCGGAGCAACGCCGTCGATGCGATGCGAGCGTCCTCGCGAGCGGACACGAAGAAGCCCATGACCTGCTCCTGCTCATATTGGATCTCGAGGCACGCTAGCAAACCCATGCATCGCAGCTTCATGCGCACGCCGCAACCGAAAGGCGACGCTGCATCATCCTCAACACTCTCGACACGAAACGTCATCAACGGTCCCAGAAGCAGCTCCTCCTCCTCCGGGTACTGAGAAAGGGTGCTGAGCAGGTATCCAGACAGTACGTTCTCGACCGAGAACAAAATCGTCCCCGGCCGTTCGGCGGTCGGCTTGTTCCGGGCGTTCGCGGCCTCGCCGTACATGTATGCTATGCTTTGGCTTTTATGCAGTGAAAGAGAAGACAGTGCGGGCCATGTAAGCATAGTCCCCGGTGCCATGAGGCGGTGTGCGTTGACGACTTCTGCTGGGAGCCCGCCTGCGCCGAGTCCTCTCCACAGCGTCAGGGATGAGAACGTGTGCTTCTCCGCCGCAACCGCGGCGGCTACGGTGATCAGCCACTTGATCCACTTCCTTAAGATGGCCTCCGACCAAGCACTCCGCGCCCCTCCCGGGCCTTGGTCTCGCAACGCTGCGCACACGGGGCCGAACAAGCTGCCATTCCTCCGCAACGGGTCGTCGTAGTGCAGGGACCAGTCCCAGTCGGTATACCGGCGCTCGTACTCGTCCACGGCTAGCTTGCCTGCGAGGTCGCTGGGTCCCTCGGGAGGGAGCGGAACGTCGGGCCAGCCCAAGTCACGGTCGACGTCCATGGGCTTTTGCGTGTACTGCCGGAGAACCAATGCTTCGACCAGCGAGGGCTGCTGGCCGGACGAGTTGCTCCGCATCGAGCTGTTGAGCAGCGGCGAGGACATTTGCCCTTCCGTCGACAGGATGGACCGCGCGATCCGATTCAGGACCCGGCGCTTCAGTGCTCGGGTCCGCACCGAGGAAGGGAAACGGAGGTTTTGCACCAACTCCTGCACCACGTCGCCAGGTTTCGTGGTGTACCATTCGACCAGCCGGTTGACCAGCTCCCGGGTTTCATCGTTCGACGTATCGTCCGGGCGCTCGGTTTCTTGGACATCGACGTTGCCTTGCACGCTGCCGAGCCACTGCTCTATTTTTTTCTGCAGCCCGACCGGGGCCGCGGGCACGCTCTCCCGCTGCGGCGAGGCCGCGGAAGGCGCTTCCTCCGACGAGGCGGCGTGCGCCGGCGCTTTCGGGACCGGCGGCCGACCGTGCTGCTGCGGGTTCGGCTCGAAGATCTGGAACGAGAAGCAGCCGGCAGCAGCCGGAGCCACGGAACGGATCCGCCCCGCGGGGATGCCGAGAGAAGCTGCGAGGTTCACCCTGCAGTTTTCGGGGTCCTGCTCGTCAGGAGACCCCATTCTGGCTTTGGGGAGGTTGATGGTGTAGCTTTTGCCGATGACCGCGGCGCGGGGGACGCCGGCGTATCCAGCTGCCGAGTCGATTGCTTTTTGATCGGACAGGCCGCCGAACCGGAGGGTTCCGGCCGGCAGCAACTCGTCGTCGTCGTCGTTGAATTGGTCGCTCAGGGCGCCGTCGTCTGTCCCGAAATCGTCGTCTTCCTCGTCCGACCACAGGCCTATCGCGTCCTGCACGCGGACATGCTCTTCGAGCATGTTGAGGGTCATCGCAGCCAAGCGTTCGGGGGTGTACTTCTCGAGGCTGTCATGCGGCATCGTCGACAGCTGGTGGACCGGCGCCGCGGGGATGGAGCCCGCTCGGATCTCGTGGATGAGGCGAGCGGCCAAAGGGTCGCTGGTGCCGATTTGCTCCGAAAGCTGCTCCAACGCCTCGTCGGCCTCCTTCGCCTTGCCGGCCCGCATCGCCAGCCGCGCGGCGGCGATCGAGCCCGCGAGCTGCGAGTTCATACTCGACGCCCCGCTGGCGAAGCTGTTCAGCTTGACGTGGTTCCTCAGCCTCGGCGACATCAGCATCGAGCTCCCCGACCGCCCGCTGATGGCCGACCGGGGGGACAGCATCGGGCTGAAGATGTCACCGCTGTTGCCCAGGTTGCCGACGCCGTACTTCCCGGGGATCCTCGGCGGGATCTTCAACCCGGACGCGCCGCCCGCGCCCTGCGGGGGCAGCGGCGGGAGCAGCGGCGGCCGACTCCGCGCCGGCGACGCTGGCGACTTGAACAGCGGCGGCGAGTCTCCACCGGAGGTCAACGACTTGTCCACCGGCGACCCGGAGCCGCCGGACGAGACCGGCAGCGTCGAGATCTGCGCCTCGCTGCGCTGCGACGGGCGCAGCGGCGACGTGTTCAGCGTGTCGACGCGGCAGTCGTCGTCGGGCGACTCACCCACGACGGCAGGGAGCGCCGCCGGTGGAGGGTCCGTGCCGTCTGCGCCTGCGTCCACGCGCGACGCGCGGAGGACCGGAGAAGGGAGGTCGCCGCTGTTGACCGATTGGTACGAGGACGTCGACTTACCAGCGAGGTCCGGCGGCCCGGTGACTGATATCTCGTGTGGCGTCGAGCTGTGCCTGTGCGGCGGGCTGTCGCCTTCGAACGAGACGTGCGGCCGCTTCGAGCGGAGCGGGTTGGTCGGCGACGGGAAGCTGCACGGGATCGATGCGTGGCTCGTGCTGAAGTTCTGGGGCGACAGGTCCGCCGCGGCGCCGTCGGCGGTCGGCGACTGCTGCGGGGGCCGCGGCCCGCTGTGGACGTTGTGCGCGGGCGGCAGGGGCGGGCTGTCCTGACGCGGCGTCCTCCGCTTGATGGAGCTCGCCAGCTGTGGCGTGTGCATAGGAGACATGCTGCCCCTGCGCTCCTTGCCGACGGAATGCGTGGGCGTGGGGCTGCCTGCGCGGTTGTTGCGCGGAGACGACTGCATCAATAGATCGTCGTCGTCGAACGGCGCTGGGTGCTGTCGTTCAGGAGCACTGCTGCCGGCTGCTTTGGGCTCGGTTGTCGCGCGCTCCGGCGTCGCGCCGAATAATATAGAGTCCGCAGACGTGCACGACTGCATGGACGAGGCGGGTGACACGCGGCGAGGGCGAGGATCCGACTTGCGAGACCCACGCCGGCTCCCTGGAGGGCTGCCCTCCATCGCACTCGCCCAGCTCTCGGTGTCGGATGCGACCGACGCGAACCCTTCGTCCCGTGAGCTCGCGCTCGACGCAAACGCGGCGGCTGCCGCGGTGCTCCCGCGCCTGGGCAGGTCCAGGAGCAGGTCGCCGTCTTTAGTTAAAGTTTTCGTGGGTGCCGCCTCTTCGTGCGCCGGCGGATGCGCGTTCAACGGCTCGGCATCGGAGTCTTCGCTGACGGTGACGCGGGCGCTCGCGGGTTGCGGCTCGAGCGTTTTGACGGTTCCCGCATCGCTGTGCACGTCGATTCCGTGTCGCAAACCGAACTCCAAGCCGAAGGCTTCGTCTAGCGGGCGAGCGAGCGTCGAGGCAATGCTGCCGCCGGCGTCGAACGGGGACGCTGGGTGGAACAGGCCGGACTTTCGGTTCGTGGGCGACGCGGCTGGGGACGGCGCGGGGGTCCCGGCCTTGGCGCTCGGCCGGTCGAAGCTGGCGCCGGAGGCCTTCGGCCGGTGGGGCGGGGAGTACGGGTAGTTCGGGTTGTCGACGGCGGCGCGCTGCATGCGCAGCGGCCGCCACGCCTTCGCGGCCGACGGGCGGAAGGGGTCGTCGACCGCGGCCGCGAAGTGCCCGCTGCCCGAATCGTCGCCGAGCTCGACGGTTTTCTGCGTGCCGCCGCTCGAGTTGCCGCAGCCCCCGCTCGTGACCTTGCTGCTCGCGTTGCTCTTCTCAGTCAGCTTGCTGCGGAACGACGTCGTCCCCGCGAACGCGTTCGTCGTCTCCAGCCGGCACTTCGGCGACTGCAGCGGCGAAGCCGCCGACCCACTGGCCACGGTGTCGGACAACACGCCGGGGAGCTCGAGGAAGCTGATCTTGAATTCGTCCTCTTTGGCCTCCTCCTTTTTCGCGGCGGTGGTTGACATCTTCACGACGGTGCTCGGGTGGCTTTCGGTCTCGGTGTGCTCCCCGTGGCTCGTGCTCACCGTGCCTTCGTCGACGACGACTTGGTTGACACGGGGGGAGCAGCCGAAGGGCGCGCCTCCGTGGATTTGCGGTTCGATCCATTGGAAGTGGCGGAGGCTGCCAACGGTGCTTAACTCCTTCGGGCTGCTGTCAGACTCGCAGACGTAGGGGGTAGGGGGCGTGCCGGCGGGTGACGTTGCGGCCAGGGGGGCGAACTCGACGGGGGAGAAAGGGGGCGGGGTCGATGGGTTTTGCTGCTGCTCGTTGAAGAAGATCGCGGCGACGTGCGCCTGCGTGTCGAGCCGCTCGCGGGTTTCGAGCCACTTGGAGTAGCTGAGACTGTCCTGGATCTCGTCGAGGACGAACGTCTCGTCCGCCATCTCCGACTCGCCGTCGCCGGCCCGCGCGAGCATCTCCGAGATGAACGTGCTGTTGCCCGCGGTCATCTCGCTGCTGGTCGGGTGCAGCCGCAGCCCGCCCTCCCCCCGCGACCGGGCCCCGGCGGCTATTTGGTCGAACTTCACCGTCCGCGTGTCCGGCTCGCTCCCCCGCCGGAGCCGCCCCGACTGCCCCGATGAGCCGGTCGCGCCCATGGCCGAAATCCCCGTGTTCCCCATGGCCGAAATACCCGTGTTCCCCAAGTTCATCGACACCACCAGCGAGCTGGGACCGGTCGTTCGGATCGGCGTCGCCGCGCCCCGCTTCAGAATCCCGGTCGTTGGCATCGTCCACGAGTCCTCGAGCACGAAGCCGCCATCCCTCCTCCCCCTGGACGAAAGCCCCGTCGGCGACGGGTCCGACGAGCTGAGCTGCAGCGACTCCGTCGCCCTCGTCGCGCTGGTCCTCGCGGTGTCCGCCGTCTGCCCGTGGTGCGAAAACGACGGCGCCGCGGCGCTGCCCCCGCTGTTGTCGTGCGCGTCGGAGCGCCGCGACTTAGCCTCGGCGGAGGCCGAGCTCTCCGAAGGAGACGGCGAGTCGTCGGGCATCGCGGAGACGATGAGCGTGATGCCCTCGCCGACGAGGTGCACGGCGGGTTTTTCCTCCTTCTCCTTCTCCCTCTCCCCCGGGTCCTTCGCGGCCGCGTCCCCGCCCGGGGCCTCGAACCGGCCCGCCAGCTTGACGGGCTCGGCGGTTTTCGAGTACTCGAGGCTGTCCAAGTCGCCCTCCACGGTCAGCCACTTCCCCGCCTTCCCGCTGCCCTGGTTGCCGCTGCCGGCACCCGGCGGGCTTTTCGAGCTGTGCCGCCCGCTGCTGTTGTGCGCGCTCGCTTTGCCGAGGCTGCTGGGCGCGGCGTGCGCGTTGTGCAGCGTCTTGTCGCTCGCGAGCTGC
Source organism: Diplonema papillatum (assembly GCA_030068145.1). Classification (NCBI taxonomy): domain Eukaryota; phylum Euglenozoa; class Diplonemea; order Diplonemida; family Diplonemidae; genus Diplonema; species Diplonema papillatum. Next base: position 162,033 of record JAPJBO010000282.1, read on the forward strand.
TGCGGGCTGTGTTCGTCCGCCGCGGACACCGACACGGAGAAGGTGTCGCGCCGGCCCTCCGAGGCAGTCTCCGGGGAGCTTCCGCCCGTCGGGATCGGCGCGGCGGCGTCGGGCGGCGACGCGCGCGGCCGGCGGATCGACGTGCGGCCGCTCTCCTTCAAAAAGTGGGCCGCCGCCGAGAACGGGGTCTGCTGCTGCGAGCTGCTCCCGCTGGTGGTCGCCTGGCCCTCGCTGCCCACCGCGCTCAGCCGCGTCTGGTCGTGCGGCGCTTTGCACGTCGCCGAAGACGGGCTCCCCGCAGTCCCCCCCGAGGCCCCGTGCTGCGCATCGAACACGCCGCTGGACACTTTCGTTGCATCGGTCTTCCCCGCGGAGCCCGTGTCTCCATCCTGAGTGCCCTGCGGGTGTCGGCTTCGACCACTGAGCACGCTGCCGTGTTCAGCGGTCGATCCTGATTTCTCCTCACTTCCAACGCCTTGGTTCGTTGCTGGTTCGGGCCCGGGTCTCATTGAATCCGTCGCCCCTTTCGGTGACGCCGGGTCCGCGTCCCCCCGTTGGAGGCTGGGCACCTTCTGCAGAACCCTGCTGCGCATCTCGAAGTAGCGGCTTTTCGTCGTGCCGTCGCCGGTCCTCTGCGTCGAGGAGTTGGTGGCCTCCAGCGCGCCCAGGCGGGCACCGACGATCTCGCGGAAGTTGTCATCTGCGCTCGGCGCCGTGTCGGCACCCGGGGCCCGCGAGACGGTAATGGAGCACTCCAACGGCTCGGTCGTCTGCTTTTCCAGGAGCTGCAGCGGCTTTCGTTCCGCACCGGACGACGTGGACGCCGTGTCGCTGCGCGTGAGGTGCGAGCACGAATTCGCTTCGTCGCCGGGCGGTGAACTGGGTGGAGAAGAAGCGTGGCTGTCGCGGCGGAGTTGCAGGCTTTTGGTGATGCGGAGCAAACCCTTGCGTTCATCGCTGCCGCTCGGGACGACCTGCGGGCGGGAAGGCAGCGTCCGCGGGCGAAAGGCAGAGGACGGCACGGAATCGTTCGACGGCGTGCGTTTGAATAGCTCGTCGTCGAGCGGGCTCCGGAACCCATCGGAAACGCCGTCAGACGACTCCTTCCCTGCTCTCGGTGGGTACGAATTCGCCGCGCGCGGCGTCGAAGCGCATGACTGCATGCGCACAAGGAACGAAGGTCTCGCGTCGTCATCGGCTTCATCGGTCCATCCTTCCACCTTCCGTGGGGAATCCGCCTCTTCGGCCACTTCGATAGACACGTTCTGACCGGGCATCGGGCTGTGTACGCCTGTGCTCCAAGTACCGCTCGCGTCGTTTCGCTTCTTCGCCAGGGTACTTTCCCGTGGGTTCAGCAAGTTCCGCCTTTGCTCTCGCGCATCGGGCGGTAGCCTCGGCTCCACCGGCAGCGTGTTCACCGGGTCCGTCGAGTCGGCCGTCGACGCTTCAGAAGATAGGACGCTCACTTCCGCCGCCGGCACAAGTCTCTCCGGCGGAGAAAGCGTGCGACGCACGCGGACGGGCGGCGTCACTTTGGGTTCCCTTCGTTCAGGGGATACCGGGTCCGATACCCGCTTCCGGCTTGTGTAGTTAGAAGATGGGCTGGGGGCACCGGTGACTCGATCAACGACCGGGGAATCGGATGAACTGGAGGGATTGGAAAGCCGCGCCGGGACGCTGCCATAGGGGCCTACGGATGACGATGGCGTATGTGACGCGTATCGCACCGTGGTGGCTTGCAAGGGTGTCAGCTGGCGGGGAGACGCGGGCTCGACGGCGATGGCGGTGAGGCACGTCTTCGAGAAGTCAGCCGTGTCCGTCAGAACCACGACGGGCATTTCGTTTCCGTCGCCGAAGAGCAGCTTCGCCGCGTGCTTCGTCGCCGGGGGCTCCGTGTTGACGGCCGCGTGCGCCACCGACGACGGGCGGCCGTCTTTCCGCGCCGGCGAGCGCCGCTTTTGGTCCCCGCTGCTCGCGCTGCTACCGCTGCTGTCGCTGGACTGCCTGCGGGGTTTTCCGCGCGCTGCGGAAATCAGGCACTCCTCCGGCGTCGTTTGCTGCGCGGCGTCCCTCCGCAGCAGGGCCCTCCGAGACCTCCGGCGGCTGGCACGACGCTCGGACGAGTCGCTGAGCGACGTTTCCCGACGACGGCTCTCACTGCTTCCGCCTGTGCTTGCCCTGTTCGACCTCCGGCGTGCTTCGAGAGCGGCGGGGGGATCTGATTCCTTGTGCGGTCTTGCAACGGAATCTCTCCTCCGGCGGCTGGCACGACGCTCGGACGAGCCGCTGAGCGAAGCTTTCCGACGATGGCTCCCACTGCTTCCACTGCCTGATCTATTTGCCCTCCGGCGTGCTCCGAGAGCGGCGGGGGGATCCGGTTCCGTGTGCGGTCTTGCGACGGAATCTCTCCTCCGGCGGCTCGCGTGCCGGCCCTCGTCGTGCCCGCCGTCGCTGCAATCGCTGCTCATCTCGCTCCGCGGCGGCGTTCCCGGCTCCGCGGTCGCCACCGTCTCCGGAGTGCCCGCGCGCCGGCGGCGCTTGCGTCCCGAGTCGCTGCTGCTGCTGCTGCTTCTGGCCGCGCCGCCGGAGTGGCCAGCAGCTCCCCCGGCCAAGCGGCAGCCGTGGAGCATCTTATCGGGGTCCGACGCCCGATCGGTTGACGCCCGCCGGCGCTCGTCGTGCTGCCGGCCCCCGGAGCAGTACCCGCTGTTGCCCGACGGCCGCGCCGCGGTCTCCCGCCGCTGCCGCTGCTGCTGCAGCGGCAGCTGCTGCTGCTGCTGCCGGCGGGCGTCCGCCTCCCGGGGGTGCTGCTGCCGCTGCCTCGCCGGCGACCCCGAGTGCTCGCGCTCGATGGACGTGCGCAGCTCCCGCGACCTGCGCAGCAGCGCGTCGTGCCGCCGCCGGCGCTCGAGCACGTACCGCTCGAACTCAGCCGCCGCCGAACGCCCACAGGCGGCCGGCGGCGGAGCCGATCTCGTCGCGGGCCACGCCTCGGTCTTCTCCGAGGCGAAGCCGTCCGCGTCCAACGCGCGCTGCCCGCGGGCCGTGCGGACCGGGCTGCAATTCGAGCACAAAAGCACCGCCTTCCGCTCGGGAAGCCCGCCACCGCGGCGCCTGTCGACGCTGTCGCTGAGGGGCCCCGCGTCGTTCGAGGAGAACAGCAACGCGGGCGGCGACTTCCGCCGCTTCGCGGAAGCCGCGTTGAAGTAGCTCTCGTACTCGAGGGTCCCCGCTGCTTGCCGCAGGACGCCGCCGCCGCGCTGTTCTGCGGGTGTCGGCGGCGGCGGGGACAGCCGGCAGCTGGGGCTGCGCCCGCCCGTGCGCCCCTCCAGCGGCAAACCCGGGCGGGTGTACAGCTTGGTGTACGCTGTGACCGGCTGCGCCCGCGAAGCCGCGGCGCCGCCGGTCGATCGGGCCCCGCCGCACACGTGTAGGCGCGGGTGCCCGCTGCCGGCCTCGGCCGCCGCGGCCCCATCGGCGCTGCCGCTGGCGCCGCGCTGCGGCCGTGCCGCGGGCAGGTCGCGTCTCGGGCCGTCGCTCAGCGGCACCGGGCCGGCGTACCGATGCAGGGGCACCGATCCGGGACCGCCGTGCATGTAACGCACGGGGACGGCGGCGTCGTCGGCGGCGGCGTTGTTGGTAGTCCACTCACTACTGGTACGCCGTGAGCATGTAACGGGGGGGAAGGGGATCTTAGTTTAGTGTTGTCGGGCAGGATCCTGCCTCGGACGCGGGAAGACGACCGGTCTACCGCTTTGGAGAAGCATGCAACTACCGCGGGCACGCGGACACGTGTGTTTTGCTTTTGGGCGGTTGGTTCCTGGCGAATGTGTCTGGCTTCGGAAATGCAACAAGTGGAACAAAGGCTAGGTGAGGTAGCTGCGCTATCACTGACAGATGTCGTTCGTGCGGAGGCCCTGGCAGAGAGCTGGTCAAAGACGCTGGTGTTTGCGGCGAAGTCAGCGAGTCGACCTCACTACTGCGAAGGGCTTTCGTGTGGATGAGAATCCGTATCAATTGTTCACATGGCCACATATCTTCTTCGGGGGTTCGCGCGTGCTGAGCTGATATGTGAGCCGGGCTCCATCGCGCTCCTGGTGTTTAGTGGCGACTATGCACGTGTTTATTTTCCCGAGGTAGCTCATTCGGTGTGCGATCGTGTCCATCAGAAATCCGAAGAAAGTGAGCGAAAAGCTGCCGGCAACGAGCCATAGCCTCCAGGGAGGGGCCGAGACAAGAGGAGAGAGGGTCGTCAGTCTTGCACAATTCGTGAGTCCGCGTTGTCGGTTGCAGAGGGTCGAGCACGCGCGAGGCTTCGAGCGGGAGGCCCAAAAAGCCCCTGCGTAGGAGAGATGCACACCGTTTGGCGAAGGGGGGATCCCATGCAGTCGAGCTGTGTCTAGCTGCTCACAGATCCTTCGTTGTCGTCGCTTGGATATACACACACACAGACACACACAGCTTCGTAGTACCTCCTGGTAGGTACGCACCCACGGGCAGGCAGGAGTTGAGGCTGGAGTCTGGTGACTGAGAGTCGCACTCTGGGACTGCGTTTTCTCAACTTGAGTTGCTACAGAAAATACCGGCTACGAATAAATGAACTCTTCTTAGGGCCGGTTTCACTATTTTTTGGGGTAATTGTCCGTTGCAAGAGCACTCCGCAAGCTTAGGTAGTCGGAAACTTGCGGACGTCCTTCTTTCATTATTTTCTTGCATTTCTTTGTTGATGTTGGCGGGTCTTTATGCATTTGTTTTTGCCGCCTTGCGATCGACATCTCTTCTTTTCGCGCGTCCGCTTTTTTGACGCGCGCGCCGTGATCCAGACGATCTCTGGGATCGTACCCACGAGAATTACAACAAGCTTCTGACCCAAAACAATATCGGGGGATCGCGTTTCGAATCGGAAAGCTTCTGGGCTTCAATTGAAAGGATTCCAGCCCGCACGGACAGGTGGGTGCGGAGTGGAAGTGGACAGATTTTTTCGAGAAAATGATGGGGCACTCTCTGAGTTCAGGGAGTGATGAGGACCCCTAATACGGGTTTGACCGTCAGTACAACACAGAAACTTGTACGGGCAGCGCGAATGTACGTCCTTTTTAGCGTTTATTTTTGTTATCGCCGCGCTCTCAAAAAGCTACCAGTAGGCCGACACAACGTCAGTGTGTAATACTGTCGGCGACGGGTAGTACGAGTGTAGCTTGGTGGCAGCCACCAGTTCACCAGTGAGCAGTACAAACCCGATCGAGGAACCGTAGTTACCAGGGTCTGAAAACGGGATCTTCGCCTCGCGTCCTTGAGCTGCACCGGTTCTTTGAAATTGTGGACGGTGCGGTGTCATGGACCGCTACTTCAAACATGGCACTGAGCCGGTTCACCCGCTGCTGATAGACTCCTGATAGACTGTGATACACAGCTGCAGGCAATTCGATGCAGTTCCAGGAAATAGGGGTGGACCGGCTCAATGACACGCTGCAGGGGTAAGGGGACGTTGGTTGCAACTTCTTGCCCCCATCTGGTGGAATGTAACTCGGGGAACCAAGGGGACAGTCAGTCGGGCAGGGTGGACACCTGCGTTCGTTAGGCCTGTTTGATGGTAAGTCTTTTCTCTGCGTCGCAAAAAATACAACCAAACAAGACTCGAGGTCAGAGCTGCGCGGGGTAAATGTAACACTTCCTCAAGGGAAGCTCGGGTTCGCCGTTCCACGTCCAAGCCTTGGTGCCTAAAGGTTTTGGCGGGACTTTTCTTCGGCATGTCACGAGAGAACACACTCGAGAAATTGTCGTGGAAAAGAGAAACAAACTGCGTGACTTCCAAAAAGTAGATTTGAAAGAATTTGGAGCTAGGCACAGCCCTGGCCGGAGTCCGGGGTGAGGGGGGGGGGAGGAATCTGTGCGAGGCTGTGTGTTGATTGAAGCAGGACGAGGGGATTGGAGGCACCGTTCCGCCGCTTGACAGCACGCGGGACTACCGGCATGATGAGCGTGGTGGTATACAGGTTATCTTGTAACTTCAACAACACCGCAGCCGGCGGATGCAAGCAGCGAACGACGTTTTGAGAAGAATTTTGTTTCGGGTATATGTTGGCACCCGACAACATTGGGACTTGGCCGGGGCGAGCCTGCTGAGACCGCAAGCAGATCGGAAACGACACGCCGTTGGACCGGGCAAACCCTTGGCACTCACGTCGCCGAGATCTACGCGATGCCGCGGTCCAGTACGAAGCGGCTCTGCCTAGTCTTCTTCGTCTTCGAAGTCCTCATCGTCGTAGGATCCCTTCTCCATTTCGGAGTCGTACACCGTTCGGATGCTGTGTGTGTGCGGGGTGTGTGGGCGAGGTGTGGGAGAACCGCAGGTGGACTAGCCGACCTGATCTCTCAGCGACATGCAGGGCACTGGCAGAAGCTATAAACGAAGCGAAATGCTGTGTGTTTTAATTACCAAGTTGGATTCCTCTTGTTCGTATCAGTTCCATTATTGCGGGGCCTCCCCGGACACGAAAACAACACCGCTTCGGGGGCACCACGTTGTGGAGTCAAGTGTTGCGAAGGCACTTCTTCGAAGTGATACTCGAGGGCGCCAGTTGCGAAAAGCAATGGGATGTGGCCCCCACGCGAAAGACCCGTGCCGCTTCTCCTCCCTCCCCTCTAGTCCCCCTGGATACCGTCGCCCTCGGGTATTTGTGTTGCTACTGTCATTGCAAGAGGGACTGTCCTGGTCGCACCCTGCCCGTCCGACACAACAAGAAGCGGGATCACTAACACGACGGCAAACGCATACATTTGGTACCAAGCAAAGGCGAAGATCGCACAAGAGAACGTCGTCATGCACCGCTCTGTGTTTCGTTTTTAAAGGAATGCGCACACGGTTTCGCTCACTGCTGAGAGCGCTGGTGCTATACTGTGCGCATGATCATTTTGTGTTGTTCTTCAACGTGGTTTGTTATTACGTCTTCTTCGCTAAGCCAATGAGAACTAGAAATCAGGAAGGGATGCGAGTATCTGTAGCTTTTTGGGCCGTCTGCACGTTTAACTTGGCGCTTTAACCTGCCTTTCCTTTCCGTTCCAAGAGTCGTGACGCGCGCACGCAACCCCCTGCCCTCCCGATTGAAGCCCGCACTTTTTCGAATGAAGCGAATGAGGTCAACTGCAAGGAATGCTTTGTGCGCTTCACTCGGTGACGATTTTGACGAATTCAATGAAATGAACGCGACCCGGCAGACCGCGTTTGCCATTTGAAACGAGACGGTGGGCAGCATATCGTGTTGTCACTAGCTCCAAACAGGGACTGCACACGTGCGTCCGATTCCTTTGGAATCCGGTGCCCAACACCTTACCTAGTGAGTGGCTCGTTACGCGCTTAGCATTTCCACGATGAATCGACAGAAGGGACGTGAAGAAACGGAGCGTGCTCTTTCGCAAGACGGAAAGGAAGCACACCAATGATTGAAGCTTTCACGGTCATTCGGCACACGTGCGCGCGGTGCTCGGTGCTGTCCACCACGTCCTCGATAGACTTCGGTTCCGCTGCCTTCGTCTGGAACATGCGCACAGACCGAGCTGCGGCGCAGCGCGCCACAGCAGGTCGTGCAAGGTTCATGAAGCTCATTGTGGGTGTGAGTGAGAGTGTATGTGTGTGGGTGGCCGATTTTTTTCTTGTGTTTTGTTTCCCTTCTTGTGTTGCCGATGATCATCCGGTGGTCGACGCACAGTCTTGTCGTCTTTCGACGGTTCTTTCGCATCCTCTTCTGACAGTTGGCTCCTGTGCTTCCTGTCTCTGGGTCGCAACGAGGTTCGGGCGGCCGGATAAAGTCTGACGAGAACACCAAGCACTGATCTCTCTTTCCGACGACTTAGTCTGGTGGTGCACATTCGTCGGTTGGTTCATTGGGACTTCTTGTTCGTGAGCCGATTAACGTACCCCTTGTGGAAGCTGCTTAGAATTGCGTGATCAGCACACAACCACGGTAATGCGGACGATCACCAAGCTATCACGGTGTACGACTGTCTCAGGAGGAGATGGATCGGTTAAGACTCTTTGGACTCGCGTGCTTTTGTTCTTGAGTCCGGCTAACGATGGTAGAACGAGGGAAGGCGTTACCCAACGAACAAAGCAACGACAAGTTAAAAAAAAAAAACGAAGGGAAAATGAACACTTCCAGGCAATAAAAAAAATGGACCCGCCCGCACGAAACAGCGCGTGCGGGAACCGCACAAAAAGAAAAAGGTTGCGCGGGAAAAACGCGGAAAAAAAGCACACACACCCTCCCCCCTCCACGCAGGACAGAGAAAAAAGAAGACGGAAGCATGTCTTGAGGGGGGTGGCTGCCACGTCGTGCTCACCCCTCCCGCCCCCCAAGAGGTCTACGTCAACGATCCCCTGTCACGACCGTACGTAGAGTAAAGAGGGAAACGAGAGGTAAGTTGAAAGAGCCGATTACCGGTATTTAACCCGAGGAAGGGCGACGCCGGGGGAAGATTCCCTGGCGCCGCCCTTCTTCGTTGTTCTTCGCGCCACGACTGCGGCCGCGAGGTCACGGCGCTTGGTTGCCCTCGTCGCTCGGTGGAAAGGTCGTTGAAGCGGACTCAGCACCTTAAATCAGAGACAGTTGGATCTGACCGTTCGGCAAGCGGATCGCGTCGCTCGTGTCCTGTGCGGAGATGGTGTTTGATCGACTGTTTTAAGGCGATGCGAAACGAACGCGAAAGGTTGGTTGTATCCTCCTGATGGAGAGAGCCCATCGGGCCAGCGCATTCCGACAGCAATACGCGGTGGTACGAGAGGTCTCCCGTTTCTAGTCCCTGGTGGATCTCTGGTTGTTCGATCGGATGCTACCACTGGATGGTGATGCTGAACTCCTCTTAGCCAGACTAGACCCCAGAAGAAGGGACCCAGTCGAGAGAAAACGACTTGCTACGACCAGGCAACAACCCTCGTCTGTCCGTCGAGCAATACAACGGGAGAAGGGATTTGCCTAAAAACAAACTTGCCTAGAAACAACAGCAAAAAAAAAACGGGAGCACACCTTGTCGAGCGAGCCGAACACGGGGGCGGAGGTCAGGGTGCCGTCGTCGATTCTTCCGGCGATGTCGCCGAAGTTGGTCTTGTCCTTCAGCGACAGGTACGACGACCACCGCTTGCACTCGGACAAGTGCGTGAGGGCGGAGAGGGTGAAGAAGGAGGGGAGCAGGCACCACATCTGGCGGTAGAACCCGGTGGACTGCGGGCGCACGCCGTTGACGCCGAGGATCGTGCCTGCGATGGCGTCCTTTGCCATTCTCCAGGGCGGGATCACGAGCAAGTCCGGCGGCCCGAAGATCCTCTTCACTTGTGCAGTTGGGGCGCTGAACACGTACATGAACGCGTACACGTCCGCGGTGATGATGTATGACCACATTCTCTCGCTGTAGGCCTTCTTCTCAATCTGCCAGTCTGCCTTGGTCTGGTACCGCCTGTTCGCCTCCATCACTCGGTCCAGCGCCGCCAGCTTCAGTTCCGGCTTCCCGAACAGAAACATCATCGGGTCGGCCATTTTAACAGCCAACTGTCACTTTTTTTCCTTTTGTCCCTGTAGTGCAGGGGACTTTAAAAGTTTGGGGTCCGAGCCAAAAACCCGGTTTGAGCCAAAAAACCGGTTTGGTTATGTAGGTCGGTGTATCACACTTGCATGCGGTGCTGCATCACGAGCGGGCTACTTTCTGCACTCTGTGTGGAGTTTTCCGCACTCTAGGCACTCTCGGTTTCCATGATCCACATGAAGGAAGCAAAAAGAAGCACTGTGTTGGTCAGAAAAGCACATTTTTCTTTCAGAACAAAAGGTTGCAATAAGAAATGACAAAAAGGCGGAGACGTAAAGAAACACCAGCTTCATACACCAGCTACTCTGTTTGTGTGTGTACAGAGACAAAAGTTCGATTGTCCAAAGCGCGTACGCGCACCAAGGCCTCCTTGTATGTTTTGAACGAGCAGTAACGGGTTGTTCGTGATCTTCCGTCCTCGTCGGGGTTTGCGGAGTGAGCCCTGAATGCCTCAACAACACACTCGAGGTCCTCGTCTTCCATCCCTTTGTCGTGGGAGAACGGTACTTCCAAGGTGGTGAACATTATGTCCTCCAATGTATCGTCGTACAGAGTGGCACGGAGACGGCTCTTGACAAGCTTCAGGAGCGAAAACAGCCTCTCTACACCGGCAGTCCCGATGGGAACTGTTGCTGCAATCAGCAGAAACTGTGTCGAAACTGGGTACAGTGATCTGAGGTATGCGTCACCCAGAACGTTTGCAAGGACCTGATTGAAGTCGGTCCATCCCCGTGCCTGGATCAATGCAATCAGATCCTGTAGCTCGTCGTTAACGTCGTGTGCATTAGGGGACTCCCTGATCCTTGCTTGATAGCACAGGAAGTCGTGATACGAAGTTAAAGAACGAGGCCCCTTGGGCAAGGACTTCCACAGCTCCTTCCCCTCATCGTCCTTCTCTGCCCACTGTGCATAACCAGTGTGGTGGTTTTCGTGCAGTACACAGGTGTCTCGCACACTAGCCCGCCGACGCTGAGCTGCTGGCAACCCGAACGCAGCCAGAATGTTTTGCGACCCCCGCCCATCTTCGACCCTGAGGCGCCTTGGGGGCATACTACCGTGATGAGCCCCCCACTCCCCCCCACTCCCCGTTTTTCCCCCTTTTTAGGTTAAGCTGTTTTTTGAGGGCTTATTTGTACGCTATTACAGGCAGGTACGTTCATTACTACTATAGTACTACTACACAGTGAAGGTGGTAAAACTTTGAAATCGGTCTATAAGATTTTTTTTTTTTCCCCTCAAAAACTCAAACCGGTTTATTCGGTTTGTCAAACCGATAAACCGGTATTTTAAAGTCCCCTGCTGTAGTGCGCGCACGTCCTGCCGATTTCCCTCTGGTGACAGGATGCGCTCGCAGAGCCGCGACAACGACTGCACGACGCGCTGCCCACCAAAACGAAGATGCTGCGGTTGGTGTCTTTCGACGTTTTGTGCTTGTGAGGTTCAGCTTTATGTGTGAGGGGAAAAACTTAGTTTAATGTTTAGGCAGAACACTGCCTCGCATGCATGTTTGATGCTAGCATCAAGTCTTCGTCGAAGAAAGGGTAAAATAAAAGAGGAAGCGGGAAAAGCTTTGCTGTATCGGGCTGGACTTTACATCGACAACTCATGCTTCAGCCAGGTTGCCCACTCTGCTGCCTTTTCGCTAGGCTCCTGAAAGCGTACCCTTTCGCATACGCGGTTTTTTTTCGTTTCCCGAACGTTTTCCGGAAAGCGCACAAAAGCTGGCGAAAGACTTGCCGAACAAGCTTCAACGCGTGCAGACGGAACCCGTTTCCCAGGCTCTCGCCTGGTGCTGCGTCACGACCACAGTCAGGATGGAATAGGTGAGCACAAGCAACTGCGTGCTAGAATCGCAATCTTGCCAGCCTTTATCTATTGTGGTTCCGTACTCTGCGTCACGCAGCGGGCAGAATTTCTCTGAACGCGTTGGCACGACTACCAGTGAACTCGCATGGTCAAGTCGTAATGGAATAGCCTTCATCTGAGCTTGTTGCTCTTGCTAGGCAAGCTGCCCTGGGATTATATATCGATGCTGTTGCGTCACAACAAGAGTCGGGGTAGAAGTGGGGAGCACCAGCATCAGCGTGCAGGTAGCACACTATTGCCAGCTTCTGGTTTCGTACTCTGCAACACGGGGCAGGAATCATTCTCTGAAGGCGTTGGCACGACTACCAGTGAACTCGCATGGTCAAGTCGTAATGGAATAGCCTTCATCTGAGCTTGTTGCTCTTGCTAGGCAAGCTGCCCTGGGAGTATATATCGATGCTGTAGCGTTACAACAAGAGTCGGGGTAGAAGTGGGGAGCACCAGCATCAGCGTGCAGGCAGCACACTATTGCCAGCTTCTGGTTTCGTACTCTGCATCACGGAGCAGGAATCATTCTCTGAAGGCGTTGGCACGACTACCAGTGAACTCGCGTGGTCAAGTCGTAATGGAATAGCCTTCATTCGAGCTTGTTGTTCTCACTGCGCAAGGATTGCCTTCATACAAGCCCGAAGGTCGGGGTGAAATCCCATAAACGTTGGCCCAACACAGCTTGTGATAGACTTTGAGTCGCAGCACCACGTTCCATACACCAATGGCTGTTGCGACGATAGACGGAGCACCGTTATGCGAGGCCGTTGGCCAACGTGCTCGCCTCCGAGAAGATACTCTGTGAGAGGCCTACTTCGCACGTGCAATGCGTGAAAGGCGCGCAAACGAACGACGAGGAGCGAGAACACGAACATATGAACACAGGCGTGTACATTACACAAAGGGGGGGTGGGGGTGCCTTCTTTACTGTTATTTTTTTTTTTCTTTCTTTCGTTTTCTCTTCTAACCACTACTTTTCACCTCGTCGGGGGTCTCCTTTTTACCCCGGCAGCAATTGCGGCTTCGATATTCGCGATTCCATTCAACGCACACTCGAACCCATCCACAAAATCCTTTGTCGGGATCTCTAGAGAAAGGAAATATTGCTGGTGCGTCCGTGTTTTTTTTTCTGGAAGCTCCGTTGAACAAAACAAGAGAAGAAAAGGAGAGCGTGTGTGTGTGTGCGATGTGGGTTTGCGTGGCAGCCTGACACGTGTGCGCTGGCTGTTGCACGAGCTTGATGCTCCGCATGGATACTTGGTGCCGTGTGCCGTGGGCACCGCCCGCTGCACACGGGGATTCGTTTGCGACAATAAAACCTCGGAGGGAAAAAGACTGCGTGTTTTTCCCACTCAAGAAAATATTTCACGGAAAAATTTTCACTAATTTCGACTGTGTCGCTGTGGTCTGAGCTGTCGCTTGGCAGGGGAAGATCGGTAGTGTCATCAGAGGTGCCAGGCTCAGCGCCAGATGCTGATTGCGAACATCGTCTGTCCTGCCCACGAGAATTGGACCGGTATCGACGTCCGTGTTCACAATGGAGGCACCATGTAACGCCTTTTGCCCCCTTTCGACTCGCTGGCGCTGTTTATTGTCAGCACCCGCCGAGGTGTCTCATTGGTGTGCTTCGTCTTTCCTCCCCCCTTCTGTTGCTACTTCGGAGGGCTCATGTGCAGGGCGGTTTCGACGATGCGTCGAGGGAATTTTGATACCGGACGAATGATCCAGCAGGTCTTTGGGGTTTGCGAAGTCTAAAATACAGCGGCTAGCTCAGGGTTCCCTCATCGTAAGTGAACCTCTGGTTTCTTCTGTGTTCTTCCCATCGTCTGCTGAGAGAGCCGACGAGCGAAGCGGACTGCACTCGTCGATACAAACCTTGTAGGATCGGCCGGAAGCTTTGCGGATACTTCCTTGCTCGGGGAGGACCGTGGTTTCGCCTTTTTTATCTCGTCTTCACGATCGAGGTCACGATCGAGGTCGGCGAAACTGGAATCCACAACGGAACACAATTTTTTTGACTCCAGGGCATGCGGGACGTCAGTGCGGGTCTAAGTTCGGGCTCAGACCGCAGGTTGCGGTGAGAGGCCCTCTCGGGGCAGCTCGCACGCGCGCCCGATTGTCTTCCGTTCTTTCTTGCAGGTCTGCCCCATGCAGGAGCACCCATTGCAGTTGCGAAGACGCGGCGCGCGATGCGGCACTGCAAATAATAAGCGCACAATGGAGCAGTGGCAGGAGCAAGCCTGGGAGGAGAGCGGATCCTCTCCTGATTGACCGTGGTGGAACGTAAGGTGGAATGCTAAGACTCTGTGACGATAGTCCGCGTCAACCACTCACGTGACCATCGTTGTGAACGCACCAAGTCGTGTTTTCGGTGACTCCGTTCGCTTGTGTCTTCGCCTTCGTGCGCCGCTTGGCGCCATGTAGTTGGGACGGACCTGACAGATCGTGGTGCATGTAATGGAACGATGCAGTTCCACGGATGGGGGTGGACCGGCTCAGCTGAGTTTCCCCGGCTGCGTCGTGTTCAGGTACAGCGAAAAGTATGGACTACACGCGGCTGGGAGCACGGGCATCTAAGGGGAGGGAGGAGGGGCTGGTGAAGGAAGAAACGTCGCCTTCAACGGACGGATGACGGAAAAAGAAGAAAACTAACTCTTCGGTTCGTAAGCACACTGTCAGCACCTACCTCCCGTGGCATCGGGTCTGGCGAACCGATCTTCAACACGGTCAAGCCGTTCTCAGCCACCGGTGAAGATGCATCGTATGTCACGGGGGAAGAGGTGGCTCTAAAGAGTGCACGGAGGCCTAAACTCCGTCTGTTGTTCGACGGCAAGCCTGGATTGGAGTGCCAGTCGAAGATTCTACGAGCACTGTGCACCCTGTGCTTAAGATCGGTTTCAGCGGGCTTCGGAACAGATGGCAAAACACGGGGCGTGGGTGCTGAAAATGTGTGAGGGAGCAAGAAGACGGGGAAAGGGGGGGCAGTGACGAGGTGGTGGGACACCGCCTCCATTACACACGTTGGGAGTTGGGACGGAAGGACGGAAGGGCGAAGGGCGCGCCGTTCAAGGGTTGTACTCGTGCCCCGTCGGCCTTTCGAAAAAAGACGGGGGCGTACCGTATTTCGGACTACGCGTCGACGATGCCAAAAGGGGGAGGGTTTGGGCAGAAAGATTCTGCAGAAACGGGGCTCGATGCTCCGGGCTCCATTGCGCCTCGCAATACGGGTTCTGGAGAGTATGGGTTGCATACCCCACATGCACAGCATCGTACTTCGTCAGAATCTTTCTGCCCAAACCCTCCACCTTTTGGCATCCTTCCATATGACGGACTGGGTAAAACCAGGAGCACCGAATGCCTTGGTGCAGAGACCTGCACCAAACCTAGCGAGCGGTTGACCGGGCTTGGCAGTGGATGGCCTTGTGTCGTCGTGAAGTACACAGGATTTCATCTCAGGAATTGTGGTGATTCTATCGGTTTAAGCCCGACAACCCCTTCATCGAGTTCTGAAATGCACAAGCACCGTATAAGAGTATGTACAGTGGCACCGGGCATATAAATGTTGTAGGATAGCAGTGGGGTAAGCGCGCGACAACTTTTGTATAAGCAGCTGCTTTGTAGAGGAAATGCTTGAGGAGACTGCCAGTTGCGATGGATCAAAGAGGTGAAAGTGCTGTAGCCCACACGAAACACAGGTAAATCTGGGTTTAGTGGCGGGCGTAAGCGTTCAACAAAAAAGTGTTTGCTGCAGGGGCTCTCCGAGAGGCACTGCACCTTTTTTTGTCGTCGCGCGCTTCACCGTGCAAATCCAGTCGCTTTGTCATCTGCACCGGAAGGCAAGCCCGGCGGCGCCGATCCGAGCACAGACAGCAGGGCCAGAGACAATATTTGCACGTCAGGATGGGGGCGGTCACTAACGGCCAGCGAGTGTCGGCTCGGGTTCAAATCCCGAGGAACCACGCGCCACGCCGGCCGGTCCATTCGGAGACCCGGTTGGAGACACGGTTGGGGATTGCCGTTCGCCGAAGCTGGGTCGTGACCTGTACGATGTACCTCAGCCCATGCACCTTACCGCATGATCTGCACAAATGAAAAAGAGAAAATAAGAACAAGCGTTTCACATGGTAATGCGAGCGGCTTCGGGGCCCGTTTCTAGGTCAGGACCGTTCCTGAGAGTCGCCGGCGAAATCGCGGAACGAACGGGCTGCTGTTGCATTGGCGGGGGAAGTCCATCGGCAAGCGGACTCGGAAGCGGATCCAGGTGAGCGGCCGGCCGTCGTGCGAGGATGCGTGCGAGGACTTCCCCCGCAACTCCGTTGTGGAGACTCACCTCGAGGACGGCTGTATTCCCGAGCTTCGAGTCGGACGTACGAACATCGGTCCAAAGCGATGCCCTGCAGTCTAGTACGTAGCTACGTCACGCGCCCGTCGTGGCGAACCCTGCGAGGAGGTGTGTTTGTGTGTATCCTCCTCCTGCCTAGTACTGTGCACCCACAATTTTCCCCCTAGTACTGTGCACCCACAATTTTCCCCCTAGTACTGTGCACCCACAATTTTCCCCCGAGTACTGTGCACCCACAATTTTCCCCCTGGTACTGTGCACCCACAATTTTCCCCCGAGTACTGTGCACCCACAATTTTCCCACAATGTGGTCAGAACAGCTAAACAACACTTATTCACGATGTGGTCAGAATAGCTCGACAACATGCGCCCACAGTGAGGCTATTGAGTCCTTTGGATCCGGTCTATATCCGGTTCGATACATTGTAGCGGAAAGGCAGAGGGGAAACGAGTGGATGGGCAAGAGAGCGCGAGCGGCTGCGTGTGAGGGTGAGAAGTCCGTGTTAGCCGCTGCTAGCAAACGAACGAAACGGGGGAGAGCCCAAACCTTGCTCGCCGCCCCGCGGTTGAACTTGGTGGACGCCTCTTGGAACCTGGCCTGCTGCATGCGCATCTGGTCCTTCTGCCGCTCCATTTTGATCTCCTCCTCGAGCAGCTCCTTCTCGTCGGGCGTGATCTCCTGCCTCTTCTGCGCAGCGGCAGCGGCCTGCTGCTGCATGGTGCCCACCTGCGACCGGAGCCCGTGGTTCGTCGCCGCGTTCTGGTCCGACTCCCGCTGCAGCTGCGCGATGCGCGCGTGGTTCGCGGCCAGCTGGTCCTGCGCCCGCTGGATCTGCCCCCGCAGCATCGACTCCTCCGACGTGTCCTTGCAGCGGAAGTACAGCGTCTCGACGGTGTTCGGGTAGATCTGCGCCCAGTTGACCCACTCCTCGAACGTCACCCGCCCGTCCCGGTTCAAGTCCGCCTTGTAGAACAGCTCGCCGGTTGTGTTCGCCGAGAAGTCGAGGCCGCGCTCGTGCAGGGCCCTCTCGAACTCGGGGTAGTCGATGTACCCTTTGCCTTGGAAATCGATCTCCTTGAACACGACGGCGACCTTCTCCGCCGTCGGCAAGTTCGGCCTATCAGCCCCCGCCGGCACGAACCCTGGGTACCCCTGCGGGCCAGCGGGATACCCTTGCGGCATGTCATACCCTGGATGCATGCCAGCACCGCCCTGCGGGGCGTACGCTGGCATGCCAGGGGGGACCATGGCGCCGCCGTAGCTTCCTCCTTGCGTGGCGGGTGGCCGGGGGGCGGGGAGGTCTTGCGTGGTGTCGACGTGCCAAGGGGTCTGAGGTTGGAAGGCGTAGATTTGGTCGTATTCGTGCAGCTGGGTCGTGCTGAGGAGGTCGACCCACTTCAGGAGCACGTCGTCGTAGATCTGCAGGCGGTTCACGCGGAACTCGACGTTCGCGTACGGGCCGCCGATGACCTTCATCTCATGCCCGAACACCTCCTCCGTTTTCCGCGTGAGCTCGCCGATGGTGGGGAGGGCCTGGAACGTCAGCTCCAGGTTCACTTTACCCCCCTGCAAGTCCGCGCATACTAGAAGCGTGAACATCGTTATCCGGCGCGGAAGGACGCTGCGGCAGCGGGAGGGGGGCGACGGGAGGCTCCGCTGTTCTCCGACGGGGCGGCGGCGGCGGCGGGGGGGTGTGGAGGGCGTCCCACGGGGAGGTGCGAGGGCGTTCCTCTCGTGCTCGTGGGTGCTGCCCCGCACGGTCGGCCTGACGACCGAACGACTCGGGGAAGGGGAGGGGCGGTCAAGCCCTGGTGTCTCACCACGACCTGTCCATTGGTTGGGTTTTTTTTAGTTCTGACAACTCTTGCGGTTTTGCCCTTCAATGTATTGCGCAAGACTAAAAAGACGTACGGAAGCGCGTGTTTTGGCGGTTGATCAGAAATACCTTTCCTGAAAATGACACAGGGTAAATACAAGTGGGAAAACGATCAACCGGCACGCACAAACGAAGTTCGCTTGAGTTCACTGGTACTCTCCTCGCCCGGTTCGCTGCGCCGTACTCGCAGCTCTCGTCCTTGCTGCTGCGTGCAGAATTGGTGGGGCGTAACAAACATGGAAAGGCCATGCAAAGATTCTCGTGTGTATCACACGAACTTCAGTTCGCTGTGAAACCTGTACGATGCGTGAAGGGTGTCGTGTGTACCGTGTCGCTGTGAGTAGATGGGTGCTGCGCCTAGGGACGTGCAACTTGCGGCTGGACAGCTGTTCTCGAACCATGAACGCGGCCTTTCTCTCCCGATTTGGAAAAGCGGGGTTTAATCGGCAGAAACCTCATGCGTGGATTAGGACATGGCTCTGGCAATCTCCTCTTTTGTTTGTGCGCACTAGCGGCTTTTCACCTGATTTGGTGAGTTGCTTCTAGTACGCTGCCAACTACTAATTTATAGTACCAACAATGCATTGTTAACACAAAAAACTGGCTGAGCGAGGTGAAACAGTCACAGGCACGCATATTGCCAGTCATGTGTCGCGCGGCTCCGACCAGAGCAGCCTTGCAATACCAGATGAATGCATTGCCAGCTAGAACGGCGCGCAGAGCAGAGCATCTACGCGTCCAGTGCCTTTGTGCTGGTGGGTAGCGGCAATTCTTGAGCAAAGGGACAGGGGAAATTCGTCTTGGCTGCGCATGCATCGACCCAGGTTCGCTTTGACGCCAAACTGGGCCGGGGAGAAGAAAGCGAAGATGCGCTGCAAGGACCGGTGTGTGGGGGGAAAATGCATGAACGTGCGTAGGGACAGGTGTTGTCCGCGAGAGCAAATGCAAATTGGGAACTAAGAGAGGGAGGAACCGCCCGAGGAGGATTCGGGAGAGAGACGGCAGACGCCGCACCGGCCGGTCGATACTCGGCGATCGGACAACTGAGTTTGGGTTAGAATGCAAAGAATCTGTGGCGATGCTCTACATCGACAACTGAGAGTTGCTGCACGTGTACTTCCGCTTGCGTGCCAGCATTTTTTCCGAGCACCCCTTTTCCGGACCCTAAACATGCTAGGTCATCATATGCATGAACCATAGAAATGACCGCGTGTCATCTCCCCTCCATCGCTCCTCTTTCGCGTGATGGTGACGGTACGTGCGTTGGTGGGTGCGTGGACCAAAGCTTGAAGCATGGGAATTAGTCGAGTCGTAGCTCTAGAAGAGAGAGGTGGGTTTGTGATCACTCGCTGTTTTGTTCTCACGAACCGGAGGGGTCGCTCCTGCCTTTACGGGACGTCCAGTTTTCCGTCTCCTGCAAACGTGAGCAGCACAAACTCAAGAGGTCTACGACATCTATTCCCTGCAGGATTTGCGTGCTTTCAAGGGGAAAAAGACAGGCTGAAAAAGGAAACGTTGTGGGAGGGCAACCACCACGCGGGGGTGCCGACAGTGTTCGAGAGAGGGTTCGAACGCCCATCTAGAGTATGCGCATTCGAGTTCGTGGGTTAGTTGGGGGAGAGGATCTTAGTTTATTGTTTGGGCAGAACACACCTGCCAAGTCTTGTTAAGCAAGGAATGGCCGGTCGCACCCTCAAACTGGCTGGTCGAGCGTGCTCCGTGACCGTGACCAATCCGCCGTGCACTTTGCAGTTTTCAATTATTTGTTCGGTTACGCGCTGCTGTGTTTCTTTTTTGCGAAACGTTTGACAACTGGATTGTCTCTCGCGACGTTTTTTTTTCTCCCCCAACGCAGACCTATCCGAAGGTGGTCATTTCCATCCAGGCGATTCTCAAGCCGCAGAAGGGGAAGTTGCGTGCAATCGTTTTGTGTTTCCGGCGAAATCGCTCAGTTAGTTGTCTGTGAAAGGAGAGCAACAGGGGGGGGGGGGGGGGGGGGGGGCAGCGCTCTTGTTAAGGATCAGCCACTTTGGCCGGATGGCCGGATAAACCAGACCCCCCCCCCCTCTACAGTGCAGTTGCCTTGGAGGCTGGGTGGTCAAATTCTCTAAGGTGAAATGGTCAAAATTCCCTGCCAAAAGTGGGCCCACAAAAATTTTCCAAAGTGTGGTATTTGGGGTATTTGGGGCAAACAAAAAAAATAGCTATTTTTTGCCCGAGAGAAAAGTTGTTTTCTTGCACGAGAGTTTTCCGGATTGCCACGAGGGCCCCCCGGGGGTCAGCCGGCTGATGGATGGATGGATGGTTCTTAACAAGATGCCTGGGGGGCCCGGCAGTGTTCCAGGTAAACGGAAAACGTTTACCGTTTATAAACGTTTACGTTTACTCATTTTGGAGTAAACGTTGAGTAAACGTTGAGTAAACGTTGTGTAAGCGTATACTGTATCAAGGGCGGCATCCACTGGAAATGCAATCTATCAGGAAAGAGGAGCGACTAAGCAAAATATCCAGACGCACCTTTCGCCCCAAATGGCGAACAAGCGCAATGGAGACGCCTGGGAGGGGGTGACATTCACGTACCCGGATCGAAGATGCACAAGGTAACCTGCAAGTTCTGCGATAAGGCCTTCTCCACCGCCTCTGCTGAGCACCTGCTCGGCCAAGGCAGCGGCATTGGCGGCTGCGCCCCAAAAGATCCCATGGTGGTAGCACACACCCGCCTTCGTCGTCAAGCTGAAGGCAGCAGAAGAAAAACGAGAAAGCCAAGACGAAGCAGCTGGATATGGTGGCATTCCTCACTCGAGCGACCACTGCAGTGGACGCCCACGAAGCCATCAGGGACTTCTTCTATGAAGAAGCCATCGGGTTTAACAAGGCTACTGGTTGTTCGTTCCTGACCATGGTTTCAGTCCTGTGCGGGCTATCAGCACACGATGAGTACACCCCCCAACGCCCGAAGAACTCGGTGGGGTGATGCTTGACAACGCCATAAAAGAGATGGACAGCCTGATGGAACATGGGTTGCGCCAGGAGGCCAAGTATGGTCTAACCGTGCTCTGTAGGCGAGTAAACGTTTACCGCGAGTAGTAAACGTTTACGTTTACTCATTTTGGAGTAAACGCGTTTACTCAACGTTTACCAGCTTCACTGCCCTAGGGGGGGGGGTGGGGGGGGGGGGTTCATTTTGCGTTCTCGGCGGTTTCTTCGGTCAGTTCCCGTAAATGGATCCATGTTTAATAATAATAAAGCGTCGTAGAAAACTACGACCCTGCTTCAACTTGAGTACTCTTCGAAACCTTGTCTACGAGTTGTGAAAACGGGGGTTTGCCCTATATTTGTGCTTAGGTTTTCGTTCGTCTTCTTAACCATGTGCGCAAACGGTGTCAGCCGAAGCTACGTGTCTACGAAGAGTGGTACGTTGCGGCGGGGTTCGGGACCACACCGGCTTTCCTCCAGTAGAAGTCGATCCAGTTGTGGGCCTCCATGAGTGTCTCGTCCACCTCGACGTGGTGGAGAGATTTTGAGCGGAAGTTCTTGAAGTGGTAAACCTTGCGGTCTGTCGTGTACACATCGAGCTGCCTCGGCTGGCCGAGGTCAACGTGGAGGCTCGCAGTCAGCTTGTACGGCAGCGACTCCTGCACGGTGTGTTCCTTATCTTTGTTCCCGTCAGCAAAGTGAATGCCGCCGTCGGTGACGGCAAGCTTGCCGACGATCTCCTGCGCCTTCCCGTCAACGTACGTGCACTGGTATACTTCTTTGACGTGCTCGTGCTTGTGGCAGTGGGGAAACGCGTGGGAGAACCACTTCTGCTCCGCGTCGCCCGACTTCTTCTCGAACTTGTCGCTGGCCGAGTGCTGCGCGTGCGAGAGCGCGGCCGTCGCTTTGGCCCCGGCGACCTGCGCCGCGGACCGCGCCTTGTCCACCGCCCCCTTCTTGTGCTCCTTGTTCTCCTTGTGGGCCGCCTTCGCGTGCTCCACGCGCGCGTCGGCGGTCGCCTTCTCGTGGTGCTGTTCCTCCTGCCGCTTCTCCGCTGGCGTCGCCTTCTGCGCAGGCTCCGACGGCAACGGTGCCCCGCCTGTGTACGTTGCAGGACCGGACGACGACGGCTGCGTCGCGGTTTTCTCGGCTGTGGTCGTCGGCATTGTATGTGTGGGGTAGCTAGGCTTGGTTGGCTTGGTGAGCTGCAGGGGGGGTGTTTTGGTTTAATGGGGGGAAAATCTTAGTGTAATGTTTAGGCAGGACACTGCCTCTCATGCATGTTTGAGTGCTAGCATCAAGTCTTCTAATAGAAAAACTAAGAGGGTATGAAACCTTGAGGAACTAACTAGTTCTCTTCATGATTGTTCACCGCGGTGTTGTGTGTGCACCTCGTTCTTCGTCTCGGGTTTCGCTCGTGAACGCAGACCAATCCAACGCTAGAGCTCATCAGTGGGTCCTTCGGAGGTCCTGTCACAACTTTCTGGTTTCAATGATTTTCGCATCCTCCCTTCGTCAAAACAGGGGGGGGGGCGCAAAGAACTTGCTCGGACTGGGAATGTGCTCCGCACCGGTCCCCCATCCGCACCTTGTTTCGGTCTTCGGTGTTCCGGACTCATGTGGCGGGGGGGGTGACCCAATTCTTGCCCTGGTGGCTATCTCTTCGTGGGGTAGAAGTTGCCGAAACGTATGTTCTTCGTACTTCCAAGTCAATTGATCATGCTTTCTCTCTCCATGCACAGACACACAGCCGCTGCGACGGGGCAAAACCGCAACTACTAGGGCCGAAGCACGCCGCTTCAACGCACGCAGCGCACGAAAACCGAAACGGCGGAGGCAAAAAAGAAGGTTGAAGAATGAAGACAGCTTTCCTGGCAAGGAAAGGCACCCTTTCTGAAGCGGCCGGAATGGGGAGTCGTTGTTATCGGTGCTGGTTTTGAGGGATAAAAGGAAAGGTAAGAAATCTTTTTGCGGTGGCCTCCGCCGGTCTGGTAGCTCGTGCTACCTCCGTTCTTTTTTACACTCGTTCTCTTCTCTACTCACTACCGGAAGCGGCCGGAATGGGGATTGCAAGAACGTGCTTGGAATGGGTATGTCGGCCGGAATGGGGAGGAGGGATACAAGCTGTGTGTAAATGTGTCTGAAGGTATACGAAGCGAGCGTGAGCGTACGACGATAGGTGGAAATGCATTGGCACCACTATCGATCGAGTCGATCCGGTTTGAATGAGAATGTGGCGGTGCAAAGATCATTTACCCGACTGATGCTTTCATTGAAATCCTGGGTCCGAGAACGAGCACCGCATATCTTCTGGATTTGAAACGCAAGGTCTGATAAAATTGGACGGTGTTCGATCAATGAATCTTGGATGAGAGCGACCGACGATCTCCAAAAATCGTCCCGTGCACTGGTAGCTGAGTCCCCACTTGCAGAAAAGTGCTGCGGGGATCGTGGACGGGCGGGTCTCATTGAAAGCGTACACACGAAAACGGGCAGGCGGTCGCACCCCTCAGATTTTCTCGGTTCGTGCGCGGCGGCCCCCCGTAGCCAGCAGCTGCTTCACACGCTGGGGGAGGCTGGGGGGTGTCTAATGCGCGGCGGCCCCCCCCGTAGCCAGCAGCCGCTTCACACGCTGGGGGAGGCTGGGGGGTGTCAAATGCGCGGCAGCGACAGAGGGTACGTCGGGCCGTCCTTTTTCTGAAAATACAGCATCGGGACGCGGGAGTTCTTCTCGTCCGAGAGGTACGTGAGCTCCATGATAGACGCGAACCCGTCGAGGTCGATGTAAGGAAGCTCCCCCGACTGCAGCCGCCGACCGGGCGACGGCGGCAGAGACGACGCGACCGAACCAGGCGTCGGCTGCTGCTGCTGCTGCGGTTGCTGCTGCTGTTGCTGTTGCTCCGGTTCTTGTTGGAGTTCCTGCTGCTGGTCTTGCTGCTGCTGCTGCTGCTGGGGGAGGCAGACGACGTCTGGGTCGAGAGGGGACGGCTTGGCGCCCGCGGCCGACCCGGGGTGGGTGAGCTGGTCTGCTGCCGAAGCGTCGGCGCCGGCGTCGGGCGCGCGCTGGCCCGGCCGAATGGGAGGGCAGGGCTCGTCGTCCGCAGTGGACTCGGCAGCCCCACCCAGCGGCGGGTGGGAGGCGGCCGACTCCGCGCTTTTTGCACCGCCGCCGCCGCCGCCGCCGAGGGCCGGGGGCAGCGGCGCTGTGGCCGGCCCCGCGGTCGCCGGCTTCTTGGTGGGGCCCGTGACGGCGTACTGCTGGAAGAGGTCGTCGAGGATCTCGTCGCCCAGGTGGGCGTGGTGCTTCAGGGACGCCTTCCGGATGCCGACGACGCCTGCGGCGACCTGCTCGCCGAAGAGGTCGAAGATTTTGAGGAGCTCGTCGAGGGACTCTTTGCTGAACAGCTTCCTCCAGTCTTTGCTCTCCTCCTCCGCCTTCTTCGCCCGGGCCGCCGCCTGCGGCGTCGAGTACTTCTGCACGGCCTGCTTGATGACTTGGACGGGGGCCTGCGGGTAGAAGCAGCGGAGCATCTCGACGAAGTCTACAGTCCCCGATCGGTCCTTGTCCATCTTCTTGAACAAGTTCCGGTCGATGACCAGATCGCGCCGCCCCACGATCTCGGGGATCCGCGCGATCTCCTTCATCGTCAGGTCTCCGCCGTTGTCCGCGTCCATTTCGTTGAACGCCTGCCGGTAGCGGTGGTACTCCTCCTCGGTGAACGGGCACTTCGTCTTCTCCGCGGCGCCGGGAGCCGGCAGCGCGGAGGAGGCGGAAGGCTCGAGCGGCGGTGCCTCCGGCGCCGCCCGCTCGGACACCGACCGCCGCGCCTTCGCGCCGCCGCCGCCGCCGCCACCCGCGGCGCGTGCCGCCTCCGCTCGCCGGCCCTTCGACGCGCCGCTCGGGGGGCAACCGCCGGTGCTCCCCCACGTGCCGCTGGCGTCCGGGCTAGCCTTCGACTGCCCCGTGCCTGCACCGCCGCCGCTGCCGCCGGCGGTGGTTCTGAACCGCCAGCTCCGCGCGGGCGCGACTCGTGGCGGCTTGCTGCCCGATGCCCTCAGGACACGCACATGGTCTTGGATCTCCTTCAGGGTCACCATTCTGCTGCCTCGGTCCGGATGCGGATCACATCCACGATGTGTGTGTGCCCACGTGCCAATGATCAACCGCGGTTTTTTTGTTTTCGCAGTTGGCGATGAGCCGGTTGTCTGGGCGGACTTCCTTTTGTTTTTCCGGCGATAATCGCTCAGACAGTTGCCTGTGAGGGTGTTATTCTTGTTTTGTTGGCAATTCTGTGTTTCCGGCGAAATTCAGTCGGTTGCCTGTGAAGGCGTTCTTTTTGAATGGCGCGCCGCCTCCGCCCGCCGGCCCTTCGACGCGCCGCTCGGGGGGCAACCGCCGGTGCTCCCCCACGTGCCGCTGGCGTCCGGGCCCGCCTTCGACTGCCCCGCGCCTGCACCGCCGCCGCTGCCGCCGGCGGTGGTTCTGAACCGCCAGCTCCGCGCGGGCGCGACTCGTGGCGGCTTGCTGCCCGATGCCCTCAGGACACGCACATGGTCTTGGATCTCCTTCAGGGTCACCATTCTGCTGCCTCGGTCCGGATGCGGATCACATCCACGATGTGTGTGTGTGTCTACGTGTCAATGATCAACCGCGGTTTTTTAGTTTTCGCAGTTGGCGATGAACCGGTGTTCTGGGCGACCTTTCTTTTGTTTTTCCGGCGATAATCGCTCAGACAGTTGCCTGTGAGGGCTTGTTTTGTTGGCAATTCTGTGTTTCCGGCGAAATTCAGTTGCCTGTGAAGGCGTTCTTTTTGAATGGCGCGCCGCCTCCGCCAGGAGGGCAACCGCCGGTGCTCCCCCACGTGCCGCTGGCGTCCGGGCCCGCCTTCGACTGCCCCGTGCCCAACGAAAGCAATCGGTACGGCTTTTCGTGCTTCCGGGCAATTTTTCGTCTGTTGCCTGTCATAGCAACAAGCAGTTGCTTAAGAGGAGCAGGCTGCTGATCTGCAGGAGTTATGTCGGTGCTGCGACACCTTGGTCCCCGATCGGTTGCGAAAAGAGAGGCGAGCGGGATTCGTTTGTTGCTCATCCTTTTTACCGAAGCTTTCTTCATAGCGGACCTTGGGTAAACCCACAGTTAGGGTGGGGGGACGAAGGTGGGTGGGGTGCAAAATGACGGAGGGGGGGGGCGGGCGCACCGCCTCACCACCACAGCCACTCCCGCTTTGAGACTGATCATATTAAGTTTCGTTCTCTTTTCTTCTTTTTTGGAGGGTGCCAGGGAAAGCCTGCCACACGGCCGCTGATCCACCTTGTTTTCTGTTTCTTCCGCCCCTCCCTTTGGTACCAGGGAAAGCCTGCTACACGGGAGCCAAGCTTCACGTGTTCGGCGGTGCTGCAGAGCCACGGGCCTACGGGTCAAGTGGCTACCGATTTCCCAAACTAAAGCATCAAGGCTTGACGCACCTTGGGGCTTGGCGCTCGCGCTGAACACAAGCTCGTCGAGACGGTCAGCCGCAGGGCAGAGCGGACGGGGTTGTGGCACTGTGCTGCCTCCGACTCAAGCTTTGCAAGCTGTGGTTGGCAGTCACGTTCCTGGACCAGGTGCGGCCTTTTTCTTTGTTCTTCTTTTTTGGAGGGGGGCGTTGCCAGGGGGTTGTACGGTCATAAGAGCTCTCCTTGTCCGTGGTTTTTGTTCAGTTTCTCCTTGGACACATAAGCCACGTCTATATAGCCCTGTCCATGTCGTTTTGTTCGTCAGTTCTTGAAAATAGTCCACATCGCCACCAGGCGTCTGCTGGCCCTATGTATAAGTTAGCCCTGCTGTCTGGTGCATGAACACACCACCGAGGGGACGACGACCCTGAATTGGAGGTTTTATTTTTGGCTGGAGAATGGTCGTGGGCCCCACGGCTGGCCATAGCGTATAAACCCCTGGTAACCCCGTTGCAAAAAGCGTGCTTGGGATGGTGCACTGCGTCCTACGCGTTGTATCTGCACCGCGGCTCGGCTTCCAGCCACGGACGCATAAGGCGGACCATCATCACGCGCGGAACCTGAGTGTCTGCAGCGAAGTTATTGGGCTGGGGAGTACCGGGCAGGTTTGAGTCTGCTCTTGGTCAGGTAACTGTTCGCACTTCGCCACAGCCAGGACCACTCCGTGCTACCCACCCGTGCAGAACGTACACTGGGACTCCTTCTTAACCACATACGGACGAACTACGCCATACGGCGTAGTTAATTCATCAATTTGCGGGTATCTGCAAGACGCCACGGGTGCCCGTCCCGGGTCACTTTCATGTGCATTCATTCAGCGTCGAGGTGCGCATTAGAAAGATTTGCCACGATATCTTTCAAACGCGCCCCTCGGTTCCCTACGAACCCCTTGTGAGTATGTTGCCTTGAAAAGTCCATTTTCCCAAGATTAACACCCACCGTCCGCCCGTATGTGGTTAACAAAGAGAAATGGCTGGTTCGTGTAGGGTTGGCACATCTCCCGTTTCAGTGCGGCTTGTGGGTTTGACACCCGAAGCCTCGCACACGGGACGCGTTTTCGAGGACAACCGAGCGCTGTGTTTCCGCAGGAGAATTTCTAGCGTGTGTGTGTGGCACAGTGCTCCTTTTAGGCCAATCTCTGGAGCCCGCGACGAGGTAACTCAAACCCAGCCGGCTCAGTGCTGGCTCATTTTATCCAGATGCAGAAGAGGGGGGGAAGCACCAGGCTTGAAACGATGCTTGCGACAATGAAAGAAAGAATCTATTTTTTCCCCCCTCTCCCGTGTTTTCGACAATATATTTTCCCTCAATGTTTTGGCCCTTTTTGAGCGGTGTGGTTGCGGCAATATACGCGCACATCGATGCACATGTCGTGGCGGCCGCGGGGCAGTGACGGAACGAAGAAGAGGGGGCGGACCGAAGGCCGCCGCTCGTCCTCGCTGCCCGTGCGGTGCAGATCGATGACGCAAGCCTGTAGCCCTATTGTCATCCCGAAGGAAATCGATATCGTTTTCACCTCGGCCACCCACAATCTGGCAGCGGACCAAAGATCTGACGAATCGGAAATCCCCGGTTACCAGAGATTGTATCGTGTCAACCCTAGAGTAGAACGGAGTACAATGAGGTAACGGCGGAAATTGGGTGGGCTGACTCACTAAATGCTAGCAGTGTTGCGTGCCAAGTAGAAATACTGCACATCCTAAGCACTGCAGGGCTGAGGAGCTAGCGGTTTGTGAGCGAAAGTGGTGTCGTGTCCACCCATCAACCGGAAAAGTGGGAAAAGAGCGTCAGATGCGATCAAGACCGCACTCTTCGCCTCAAGCAGTCTTCTTCTCGTTGTTTCTTCGGTCAATGGGGTTCCAGTTCTTGGCAGGATTCGTGCAGGTATGTCACAATTGGGTACAGGAGGTGCACATGCCTTGCACACGGTTTCTGATAGTGATCGCAAGTCACATTCGTCCTCTGTTCGGCTTCAAGACGTGCCTCCTCTTTTTGTTGTTTTGATTGATGATGATAATTTTCGTCCAGCTCCTCCTCTCTAAGATTGGTTTCTACCTTCTTTGGGACAAAGTGCGTGGGCTTTTCTTTCGACCCTATTCGGGGTGTACAGTGAGCCGGTCCGCCCCCTGCCGATAGACTGTAACAGACATCAGCAGGCAATTCGATGCAGCTCCAGGAAACAAGGGTGGGGTGACTCAGCGTACAGGTTGACAACTGTCGGTCGAGTGGTTTATGCTATCTCTGTTCTTTGACACTTTGCACGTCCTCAAAAGAGATGCATGCTACCGACACCACGACCACATTCACATGGCGTGCTTGGGGTAGGCATAATGGTCGAATACGAAGCCCGATGACTAAACGAGCAGCGTGCAACCCTGGTTGCGTTCCCGGTCGTATCTTCGCTGAAGGGATGACAACACTGCTTGCCGTAGGCTCAGCGTACAGGTTGACAACTGTCGGTCGAGTGGTTTATGCTATCTCTGTTCTTTGACACTTTGCACGTCCTCAAAAGAGATGCATGCTACCGACACCACGACCACATTCACATGGCGTGCTTGGGGTAGGCATAATGGTCGAATACGAAGCCCGATGACTAAACGAGCAGCGTGCAACCCTGGTTGCGTTCCCGGTCGTATCTTCGCTGAAGGGATGACAACACTGCTTGCCGTAGACTCAGCGTACAGGTTGACAACTGTCGGTCGAGTGGTTTATGCTATCTCTGTTCTTTGACACTTTGCACGTCCTCAAAAGAGATGCATGCTACCGACACCACGACCACATTCACATGGCGTGCTTGGGGTAGGCATAATGGTCGAATACGAAGCCCGATGACTAAACGAGCAGCGTGCAACCCTGGTTGCGTTCCCGGTCGTATCTTCGCTGAAGGGATGACAACACTGCTTGCCGTAGACTCAGCGTACAGGTTGACAACTGTCGGTCGAGTGGTTTATGCTATCTCTGTTCTTTGACACTTTGCACGTCCTCAAAAGAGATGCATGCTACCGACACCACGACCACATTCACATGGCGTGCTTGGGGTAGGCATAATGGTCGAATACGAAGCCCGATGACTAAACGAGCAGCGTGCAACCCTGGTTGCGTTCCCGGTCGTATCTTCGCTGAAGGGATGACAACACTGCTTGCCGTAGACTCAGCGTACAGGTTGACAACTGTCGGTCGAGTGGTTTATGCTATCTCTGTTCTTTGACACTTTGCACGTCCTCAAAAGAGATGCATGCTACCGACACCACGACCACATTCACATGGCGTGCTTGGGGTAGGCATAATGGTCGAATACGAAGCCCGATGACTAAACGAGCAGCGTGCAACCCTGGTTGCGTTCCCGGTCGTATCTTCGCTG
The DNA here is from genome assembly GCA_030068145.1 of Diplonema papillatum. NCBI lineage: Eukaryota > Euglenozoa > Diplonemea > Diplonemida > Diplonemidae > Diplonema > Diplonema papillatum. The sequence goes on from JAPJBO010000282.1 coordinate 191,515, forward strand.
AAGGGATGACAACACTGCTTGCCGTAGACTCAGCGTACAGGTTGACAACTGTCGGTCGAGTGGTTTATGCTATCTCTGTTCTTTGACACTTTGCACGTCCTCAAAAGAGATGCATGCTACCGACACCACGACCACATTCACATGGCGTGCTTGGGGTAGGCATAATGGTCGAATACGAAGCACGATGACTAAACGAGCAGCGTGCAACCCTGGTTGCGTTCCCGGTCGTATCTTCGCTGAAGGGATGACAACACTGCTTGCCGTAGTACCCCGTGCGCCGCTGCGCGCGGGGGGTGGGGTTTTCCGCCGAAAAAGATGATCTGCTGCCCGAGCAGCGGGGTCTTGAGGGCACTGCTTTTTCCGCCTCTGACGATATTTGTTGCTTGAATCTACCTGCCGAAGAGGCGTGCGGTGACGCTCCTCCCAGCTGTTTTACGGTGTCTTGCGGCGCACTTCGGACGATCGCACAAGCTGGGAAATCCAGCCAGATGCAGAGACTGCTAGGCAACCCCCGCCAACACCTCCGAAGGAGTACAGCGCAGAGAAGATCTGCGGTTTTCTCCCCTGGGCCGAACCCGGAAACTGCATGACATGCAGGGTCAAAACCTTGTGTCTTTTTGGAAACAGGGGTAGACCCAAAAAATGGCCACCCATGTTTTCTGGAAAATAATTGGGTTTTTAGAAAAAAAAATTGGAACAAATACTGCGGTGATTTTTGATGAAAATGAGCAAAAGTAGTAGTAGTAGTAGTAGTAGTAGTAGTAGTAGTAGTAGTAGTAGTAGTAGTAGTAGTAGTAGTAGTAGTAGTAGTAGTAGTAGTAGTAGTAGTAGTAGTAGTAGTAGTAGTAGTAGTAGTAGTAGTAGTAGTAGTAGTAGTAGTAGGAATTCTGCTTACTGGTCTGTCTGCGCCTTTTGTGTTCGCTGACGTAAAGTCTGCGGGATACTTCTTGATGACATGACTGCAAGAAAGAACGAAGAGGAATCAAACCATCCAGGGTAAACCTATCACTTACATTGCGTAGGGGCAAGATGAAAATACCCGTCCAGGGGACTTACGGAAATAAGCTTGTCTGGACAAGGTCACAGGGGGAAGGGAGGGTGGGTTTCTTCCCGTCCAACGACACCCCCCCCAACCACCTGGTTCTTGGGTGGCTTGACGACTGCGCAGCAGCATTCCCGCAGTGAGACTGTAAGAATTCTGCTTACTGGTCTGTCTGCGCCTTTTGTGTTCGCTGACGTAAAGTCTGCGGGATACTTCTTGATGACATGACTGCAAGAAAGAACGAAGAGGAATCAAACCATCCAGGGTAAACCTATCACTTACATTGCGTAGGGGCAAGATGAAAATACCCGTCCAGGGGACTTACGGAAATAAGCTTGTCTGGACAAGGTCACTTTCCACCTGCCACATCGCGAGTGAGGAACCGCCGTACCGCCAGTTCCATGGCCGCCACTTTCCCTCTCGTCAAAGATGTCAGAGGAACGCGCGAGGGAAGATCGGCCGGATTGTCCGCGCTCTTCACCCATCGCACCGATAGGGCGCACCCGAGGAAACGCATACGCTCCAGGCCCTGCACGACGGCCCTGTTCAACACGGGATCTCGCACACACGACCCCTTCCGTGCCACACCCTTCACAGTAGTGTTGTCCACCACAACATCTACCCGCCCACCGGCCACCGACTCCGGTATGGCCAGTACGACCTTTTCAAACGCCATCGCCTCAAGCACATTAATGTGCAACCGACGCTCTTGCTCGGTCCATGGAGCACCGAGAATGGTTACCTCGGATGTGCGGACGTCGACAAGTACACCGCCCCACCCAAGCAAACTCGCGTCTACAAAAGCCGTGAAAGAAGGCCTGCCAGCATCACTTGGCATCCGCCGGGGGCGGAGAACAGCGCTGATCCAATCAACCAACGTTGCACGAACACACGGTGAAAGCACCACCGTATCCGAGGCAGCCCGTGTCCCCCTGTTGAGCGAGTTGGTAACACGCCGCAAGAACTTCAGAGCAAACCAGTACGCCCCGGGGAAAACGCCAGCGACCGCGGACGCATGCAACAACCTCCCACCGAGAGATTCCAACTCGTGGGCTTCAAGCGGCCGAGATAGCTCAGCTCGCGTTTTCTCTAACCTCTTCACTAGCTTTTCCGACAGCGCCACCTCCCCACAGCCGTGGTTCCAGGACACTCCCAGAAACTCGTACGTCTGCACGGCCGTGCGCGTATCCTGCTCCTTCCAAGTCAGCACACAATCCGACGCTGTCCTCTCCAGTCGCGCCGTCGCCGCCGTCACCTCCGATCGCGACCCGGCGTAGCGGATGTTGTCGATCCAGATGTCGACAACTACCGCCCGCTCCGCGAACTCCGGACGAACAAACGATGGGTGGCCTGCAGCTGTGGCTGCGAGCGTGTGCATCAGCTCGGGTGCACACGTATGGCCCATCGGCAACCGCGTCAGCTCCCACCAGTCGCCACCGTCGTCCACAAAACGAAACAAGTGCCGAGACTCCTTTGGAATCTCGACCGCGTAAAAACCCGTGCGAAAGTCACGGGTTGACGCGCACTCCTCACGCACCACTCCGAGATACTTCGAGATGTGCTGCAGCGGGACATCCGCCTGATATCCCGCCTCCTCCGCCAATCGGTTCCCCTCCTTCGTCCACAGGATAAACCGCTGGCGAAAACCGCCGTCCTTCTCCTCCAAGACCGTGAAAGGAACGCAATGCAGAGGTCCTGGCCCTGCCGCCGCGACTGCGATTCCGTGCTCAAGGAGCGACCGGGCGTGTTTCCGCTCAAAACCTGAAGCCTTCACTGCGGCCGACTCCGCGGCCCCGACGGACGGTGAGAAAGCCATCTGCCACGTCTCGTCAAATCGCCGACGCACCGCCAAGGACATGCGCGCCCGAAGCCTCGCCACATCCATCGGCGACACCGACGAGACGTGCAACGGCGACGCACGCTCCTCGTCCGTCCGAGGCAGACGCGTCGACTTCCCCCGACGAGTGATGCTGTGATTCGTCGAGCGGAGAAACTCTGCAACGGGTGTCATTACAGATGGCGCGTGACCTCCCCGGTCCGCAAAGCCCTCGCCAGGGCTACCAGATCTCCGCCGTACCGCAACGTCGTGTCGGAGAACTTGTCTGCGCCGCCGCCTTCTTTCTCCTCGTGCTTTGTGAGGCGGTCCACCAGCGCCGCCGGGACCACCGCTTCTCCGCTGGCCAGCTTCTGAAAGATGAACGTGGCCGCACCACGTTTTATCGAATGGGCGCTGAACGCGCTCATCGCTGGCGCTCTCTTCCAAGTTACGTCGAGAGCTTCGGTCGTCATCTCCGTAAGTTTCTCGAACGGGGAGCACTCCTGAAACAGCGTTGCGATCTCGGACGTCAGGTCCCCCTGCACTACTGCAAACCGGGACGGTCTGAACGGGTCCCTCTTCCGAGCCTTCGGGGTCCGGAACCAGTCTATGATGACCTCCTGTGGGGTCACCAGCAGGAACTGCGGGGAGGAGAGGGCGCACACCTCCCCCCAACGGGACGCAGTCTTCCAAGCCACAAGCGCCGCCAGACAAACCGAGCTCTCCTGAGCTCGCGCCCACCGCAAAAGCAGCTCCCGAGGTATCGGCTCCGCCTGCGCACACGGGATTGCCGCACCAGCAGCCCGCAAAGCCGACGCCAGCGCCCGCAGCGGGTGGTTGTCCCTGCCCATGTGGCCAAACACCGCCGACAAAGCCTTGGCGTAGGACAGAAGGCCCTGAGGGCGCACCTGGGTGGCTAGAACAAAAAGGCTCGCCGAATCCGCATTGGTCGGCAAGCCACGGGCCACCGTCCATGCATCGAACCGGCGCCACAAATTTTGCCGATCCCGGAGGGTGGTCTCCGCCCACATCTTCGACACCAAGACCCGCAGAAGCTCTTCCGCATCCGCTACCGTCACCGATGCCTCCCCCGCCGTGGCCGTACGGGTCGTGGCTCCAACCCTCGACGCGACGAGACGGCGAACTGTACGACCGAACACGGTCTCTCCCTCGTGCACCAACGATCCGCGAGAGGCCCCAGAACGCGTTCCTGAGGCCGTCAACTGACTTTTCCACCCTCCTGACCTCGGTATGTACCGGCGAGGGTGGCTCTTTTTCACTGGCTTTTCGAGAACGGGCTGTGGAGGAGCCAGTCAATATCCTCCGCCCCTTCCGTTTCCCTGCTTCGGCCGCGGTCTCCACGCCTGGCGCGGCTGCCTCTCTTTCTGCGTCAGCAGTTTGGCCGCTGCCTTCTCGAGCGGGTCGTCCGACTGGTGCTGCACCTCCCGTAATAAGGCCTTCCGGGAGAGGCCTCTTTCAACGTACATGCGCTGCAAGCGCACGTTGAGGAGGAGCTCGTTCCCCAACCGAAGCAACTCGGCCGAGCGGTCCCAGTTGTCTGTCTGCGCGTTCGCGAGTACAAAACAACGCAGCTTTTCTTCCCGTCCAACGACACCCCCCCCAACCACCTGGTTCTTGGGTGGCTTGACGACTGCGCAGCAGCATTCCCGCAGTGAGACTAGTAATAGTAGTAGTAGTAGTAGTAGTAGTAGTAGTAGTAGTAGTAGTAGTAGTAGTAGTAGTAGTAGTAGTAGTAGTAGTAGTAGTAGTAGTAGTAGTAGTAGTAGTAGTAGTAGTAGTAGTAGTAGTAGTAGTAGTAGTAGTAGTAGTAGTAGTAGTAGTAGTAGTAGTAGTAGTAGTAGTAGTAGTAGTAGTAGTAGTAGTAGTAGTAGTAGTAGTAGTAGTAGTAGTAGTAGTAGTAGTAGTAGTAGTAGTAGTAGTAGTAGTAGTAGTAGTAGTAGTAGTAGTAGTAGTAGTAGTAGTAGTAGTAGTAGTAGTAGTAGTAGTAGTAGTAGTAGTAGTAGTAGTAGTATGTGTCGTCTGCCGAAGCAGCCGGAGACAGCAGGCGCAGGGGGCAGGTCTTGCTTTACAATTCTCTTCCCCGGCAATCCCGACTGTCCAATCACTGTCGAGAAAGGTTTGTGCCCTATACTGATGAGGTGCTTGACCAGGCCTCCACGAAGCCTTATACACAACACGGCTACAACACGAGGATGCAGCCCTGCTTAGGTGTGCACTCAGCCAACAACACAGGGCCTCAGATCTCGCTACTTGACCTGACACAGCTGCCACCCAGAAGGCCGCAGCAGTAACCTTCGCAATGAAGGCACGCGCGGCTGAGTGTATGGAGGCGATCCATACAACAGCTGCATCAGACGCAGCTTGATCTGAGAGCTCGCTAGGGGAGGTGCCGCTGCTCACCTGCCAGTCTCACAACTGACTGCTGCCCCGGTTGAGCAAAAAAAAAAAAGAAAAGGCGTCGTTGAGCACGTGTGTGTGCGAAGGACCTGGTTTGTATCTTTACATGGCAGGTTCCAATGCTGCCAACTTTCTTTTTTGTACTGACATGTCCAGCGTGGTATGTTGTTCCAAAAAAAAGTCCAAATTTTTTTTCTTGGGGGCCGTCGGCCCCGCGGCAGCGTTTACCAAAAAGACACAGTTTTGACCCTGCATGATAAGAGCGGCGGAATCCAGCCTCAGAAGCTGGAGCTAAACACGCACAGGATGCCACACCCGCTTTTTTCCACGCGTTTTGGACGCTGCTTTCAGGTGTGTCGGGCGTACACTGTTTAACTCCAACTTCTGAGGATGGACTACGCGTATTAGTATACTACCTCAGCGGAAATCTTAGTATGATGTAGCATCAATTCTTCGAAGAAACGAAAAGAGAAAGGGGAAAAGGGAGTCTCAGACTCCGTGATTGACCCGTGAGGTGACAGGGCCCTCTCTTTTGTCCTGAGTTTGCTCGACGTGCTTCCCATGAGAAAAGTGACACTTGCAGTCACACATCCAGCCATCTTCTTCTTTCAACACGGTGCAGTAGTGTACAGCATGGATAATCAAGCCAGTTATCTTACGTTCTTCTCCAATATTGATGGAGAAATACTGAACAGGGGTACCCTATCGTCCAGAAAAGCGGGTGGATCACAAACCCTGGGTCGTAAAATGGGGGAACTATTCCTTTTTAACCACATGCAGACTGAGGGGCGAGGCTATTCATGGAAGTGACTTCGTTCACGACTAAAAGAATGCGGGACTGTACGGAGTCGCCTGGTACGTCTTATGACGTCGATCTGCAAGTGGTTAAAAACACCAAAAAAGATGTAGCGGTCCAGGAAGAAGAGCCTTGGATCCTGTTCGACCGGAGAAGACAGCATTCGTGACTTGATGTACATGTACCGAGCAAAACCTCCGAGGGGGGATGGGGGGCTGGAGGACGGAATGCGCGACAAGCGAAGCCGCCGCTGAGAGTAGAAGAAACGAGAGATAGAACAAGCATGAGTTCGCCGTTGGGTGCAGATGCCTAACGGTTGCCAGTATGCAAAGCTTGAGTCCTATTAGGCGTCCATCTGGCAACGGAAAAAAAAAAGAAGAACCGCAAAAAGGGCAACTGCCCAAGTTGGGGTGCCCTTTTTTTGACTCGTGGTCCAGAAGAATAGTTGAGTCGAAGAAGGATGCCGGAATTTGACAGTAGTCCGGAGCGTGCTGTTAAGCCTTTAGAAAGTAACAACCCAAACGCCCAGCAAAAGACCCAGCTTGCTTTTTTAGAGTTAAAGTTCGCTTGAAATACCGGGGTTTTAGGGTCTCCGTGTGACCGTTCATGAATGGGTTCTCTTAGAGCAAGAAAGGGCTTTATGGTTACGGATTGTATATTTAGTGCATGCTTTCGTTATGGGTTATGGCTAGCCATATCCGGGACTGTTTGTGACCGACACCAAGTACATTCCTTCGTGGAGTGTAATCTTGGGCCCCCCACGTTCTACAAGTTGAGCAGGGGTTGCCTTGTAGCCCGTACCGGTCTGTTGTCCGCGTTTTAATGTATTTTCTCGTAGAGTGGTGCTTGCTTTTTTGGAAGAATTCTTGGGTCGCGCGGCGACCAGTAGGCTGGCTTGGGGGTTGCGTGGCTGGCCCCACCGCTTGTGCACAAACAAAACTAGACCCTCCTCGTTTAGACAGCATCGTTGCAAGACGCCTGCACTGGCGAGACGGCTGATTACGCCGGACCCGTGCACGTCTCGTACCGAAGTATCTTCTGAAGCACGGAAAAAGTCTCGGCGAAGCTAGGGCCTAGGTCCTGCCACAGACATCGTGCTTCTCCGACGTCGTTTTTTTAGCGGCAAAAATACTCGAGGGACTGCCTTGTGCTTACTTTGAAGGAGGCTGGAGGGGGGAGCAACAATACAACTACAAAGTGGGTCTTTTTTGCTGAACGCTTACGCCCGCCACTGAACCCAGATTCACCCGTGTTTCGCGTGGGCTACAGCACATTTACCTCCTTTGATCTTTTGCAGCTGGCAGCCTCCTCAAGTATTTTCCTACAAAGCAGGGTGCTTATACAAAAAAATCCAACCTCCCACCCCCCGGCTAATGGCGCCGGAAGTAGCCCCTCTTCTGCCAGATGTAGTTCGGAGTCGAGTCACAGGCGCTGACGCCCTCGCCGTAGTCGCATTTGAGCGCGAGCGCGAACCAGTCGGCCAGCATGCCGTAGTCCGGCTTCTCCTGGAACTCAAGGGCGCGGGTGTACCGCAAGTACCGCTCGAAGCAGGACGAAAAGCCTTGGCAAAGCTCGGCGAGCGGCGTGGCTTCCTTGATGAGGTGGATCCGCTTGTTCCGCTTCGCCTTGTTCGGTTCGTGACCTTGCCAGGGCAAGCGGCCCCGGAGGAAGTAAAGGAGCATGTATCCGATGCTTTCCATGTCGTCGCGCCTCCCGTACTCGTACCCTCGGTGCACGTTGAGACTCACGTACCGAGCTGTGCCCACCAAGTTTTTGTCGAGGCAGAACTCAATGTGCTTCTCCGTCTCATCAGTGTACCACTTGCTCAACCCGAAGTCGATCGCGAACACACGGTCGCGGTTGGTTATCGGCCCCACCAAAAAATTATGCGGCTTGACGTCGCGGTGCACGATGCCGCACGAGTGGATCTGCTCGATGACGTGCATCATCTCAAACCCGAGGTGCAGGACTGTGTACTCGTCGAATCGCTTGTCGCAGAACTGGAACAGCTCTTCGAGCGACGGCCCGAGCATCGAAAGGACCAAAATCTTGTGCGGCGGCTGCACGAGGAGCTCGTGGACTACCGGGATACGCATATCGTTGAGATCGACGGTCTGCTTGATGTACTTCAGGAACTCGTACTCCTTGCTGAGCTTCGACTTCACGGTCTGAGTGTTCTCGATTTTGAGGCAGACGGTGCTGGCACGGCGGCCCATCACCTCGCCTTCGTAGCAATCCCCGTAGCTTCCGCTGCCTATCTTGCGGAGGACTTTGATGTTGGCGACGGAGCGGCCGCACCAGTTCTCTTCGCTCTCGCTCGTCGAGCTCGTCGACCGCCGCCGCTTCTTCCCGTCTTCCGGTCTTTCGAGGCACCAGCCGTACAGGTCCATCGGGTCCTTCTCGGGGTGCCCGGACCCGCGGGTCCTGCCACCGGCCGCCACCTTGACGGGCTGGGGGTCTTTTCCGGTCTTCCTCTTCTTCCCTGTGCTCGTGCAGACGGCGTCCGTGCCCACGGCCGGCCCCCGCTTCCTCGGGCGGGCTGCGGCGGCGGCCCCCGACGTCTTTCCGACGCCGACGCGTAAGCTCGCGTCCCGCGATTTGCGGCGGGCAAGACGAACGACACACACACACACACACACGCACACACACACACACACACACACACACACACACACACACACACACACACACACACACACACACACACACACACACACACACACACACGCAAAAGACCCGAGGGCTCCCCCGGCACACACCCTCCCGGCGCTGCTGCTGTTGGAGCGCCGCCTCTCTTCCCCCTTGCGGCAAGATCCACCCCCCTTGTGGCTGTGTTTTAGTTTTGAAAGAGTTTTGAGGGCTTGAATGAAACGTGAAGGGGAAAGCACTAAAGCAAAGGTTGACCCTGTGAATGAAACTTGAGGGTTTGCTGTCGCCTCTCTTCGCCGTGTCAGAATTGGGGGTCAGCCGTGGCTAACTTGTTTTTTATCCGCAATTTTATCGTAGCCGCCGGCCACAATTCAGCCGAAAGTCCGAGGGCGGTGCGTGTGTGTGCCGTTGCTTTTATTGAGCCTAGCGCTACAATCAGAGCAGAGAGATTCATCCGCGTGGAACATCTGGCCTCGGCACACCGTTGTAGATGGATACGGATGAAATACAACGAAGATTTCACGACCGAACCTGGTCACTCGTATGCTCCACCAAGCTTTCGCAAAAACGAACGGAATCGGTGGAAGGCGTGGAAGCAATACGATGATCCGTTTGTTTTCCGGTTGTTTTTCTCTCGGACGTGTACGTTTTGCACTCAGCAGGACCCTCTCAACAGATCCAGAACGGGGCGGGTCGTTATGCCGGCTGGGCTCGTGTGTGAGCTTCGGGTAAGGTGCCGGACGTTTTCGTGCGCCGTGGCGCTTTATTATATTTCAACAGTGCCCATTGCGGACTACACTGCTACCGGTTTTTGTAAAATCCGGGGAAACGTGCGATTGACAGGCGAATGCGAGTTCGGAGGTACAATTTCCCTTCCGTCCTTGGGGTTGCTAGCTGTCCGCTTCCGTGAGCACGGAAGAAGGCAAGGTACGCGCATGATGCCCCGAGGAACGTTTCCCGAGAAAACATTGTCAGCTGGCCTGAGCCAGTTTTCTTGGAGGCAATGGCCGTGGGCAGTGGGCAGCCAGTGTAGATGCAACTGTCGACGCCGGGCACTACGATGTGCGCACTAGACTTTCGAATACATCGCCAGCCAAATCATTCGCGGCATGATACGCTACCAAGGAAGCCCAGCAGCTACAAGCGCCGCAGAACCACAAATATGTCACACAGTGTTTGCACAGGCAGCGATCACGCGCGCGGCTGATTGATTGATTGCCGTCGGCAAATATTTCCACAACAACGGAAACCCCACCCGCATGGGGAATTGATGGAGCTATGAACATACTTGAACCCAACTTTGCGGGGGTGAAAAGTGGTGACCTCTGTTCCGCTTGTTTTTGTGGGGGATGGTTCCAATTTTGCATTCGTGCAACTCTTCAAGAAAAACGAAAAATGGGGGCACGATTGACATGCCAATGAGTACCACACAAATCCCAACTGCGCTACGGGACAACGGCAAGGTCGCGTTAGTGGATAGAAGAACTGACTCAACTATTTCCTCCGCGTTCTGCTATTTTCGCGGGGCACTTTTTTGGTCGGGGTCCAAGTATGGAAGAGAAACAGATTGCTCGCACCGGTTCGTTCGTGGAAATCGCGACCGCTAGAGTATGAAGGCTAGATATGGGTGGTGATCATCAAGAACACGTGCTTCAACATTGGTGGTCGTGGTGCAAACCCCACATGCAACAGGTTCATCTTTGATTTGGGTGAGAACTCAAACGCCAAACCACGTTTGCAGAGTTGATACTGGCTGGCTAGCGCCACGGAAGGGCTCACCTTGGGGTCGCGTCCGTCTCATCGAAGACGTCCCGCCTGCGTAGCACCCTCATGGAAGAACAAGCTGCAGAGCAGAAAAGTGCCTGCCAGATGGACACGTCAGCGAGGGAGGACGGGAAGCTCCGCGCGAAGCAACAGGGATGCACGAGTCTTGCCTGTTAACTTTAATGCGGCACTCCCAGGGGCCCCTCCCAGGTCTTTCCCCCGGCGGATCTTTACGATCGGCGGAGTTAAGATCGACGAAGGAAAGATCCCCGCAAGGCAAACTGATAGTTTGGGTGGGCACAAAGTATCTCTGGATTCCTCGCCATCCGCTGGGCATGAGCAGATCCAGCACGTGACACTAGGACGGTGTGTGATGAGGCACGGCAATTTTGTAACCATTCAAGAGCCCGGCGGATCTTCGATGAGGGTCATAACGTAGATACACGCGACCCCGAGGAGGAAGAAGAGCGCCTTGGCGACATTGTCGCCGTTGGCAAAGATCCGAGGGACGAGCTCGGAGGCACCGATGTAGAAGAAGGTGCCCGCGGAAAGCGACATGATGATGCCGTCAGCCACAGCTGGGAGGAATTCATCCGCAACACAGCCAAGAAGGATGCCGAAGGGCGTCGAAACGGCGAAGATCAGCGCAGCCGCGACCATGTGCCTCATCTCTCCAGCGGCCAAACTGCTGCCCAAGGCGACGCCGGTGATGAACTTGTGGAAGGAAATTCCGGAGGCCAGCAGGACGACGTCCTTGTCTTCGATACCGACGCTAACACCCTCTAGCACCGAATGGACGCTCAGGACGCAAGCCAGGATCGTGGCGAGCGCAGCTTTCCGACTTGCTCCGGCAGCACCTGCAAAGGAAAACTGCCGTGCATCCGGAGAAAACTCCTCGTCGGAATCGGTGTCGCCGGAGAGCATGTCTCCGTGGACCTCTTGCAGGCGTTGGACGGACATCGGGATGAGTTGCGAGCGCTCTTCGGATGTCGAGGCCTGCGGGGCGAACACTTTTTCAATGAACAGCATCGCCGTGTACCCCAGTATCGTGATGACTTCGCACACTCGGTACCCCTTGTCGAGCTTCTCGTGCGCCTCCGGAAGGAGGTGAATCACGGCGAGGGCGATGAACACCCCCGACGCGAACCCATCGCCGCGCCCCAGCGCGGTCCTGCTGTCCGCGAGCCGCTTCCACTTACCGGGGAGAACCGCTCCTGCGAAGCCCAACGCGAACAGCACGGCCGCCACGGCCGCCTTCAACGCAAAGTGCTTGTCGCCCATTGCTCTATTGCTCGGGCCGCGGTATCGTTGCCGTAATTTCTGGTTGGGCCACTCGCCCCGTGTTCCCGGCGATCTTCGCTCAGTGCGGCACTGCCGTTTAATGGGGGGGGAGAGCAAAGGGTTCTTTTTGCTGGCGGATTCTTGAGGTTTAGGAGGCCAGCTTACACAGTTTGCACTGTTCCTGGGGGGGGGGGGCGAAAGAACGCGTGTCTTCTTCCGGGCGGCACAGTTCGATCCCCTGGGCAAAGTCAACGGCCCTCGGAGGAATCGAACTGGTGAAAATCCACCTTCCGGGAGGAATCAAGTCTCCAGGATCAACAACGATGCAATTAGCGGTTTGCGACCAAGAAGATGCCAGGGAAGCGAAAGCGGAGCCCCGAAACCACGGGCGACCGTGGATCGGGAACAGGTGCCCGTTCCGACGAGCTGCAAGAGAAGAGTTCCAACAGGTCGGCGGTTCGGGGGTGCATGGACACATCGGCGTGCGGTGCATCTTCGTATTTTGCAACCGGTTTAGTTTTCGCTTTGCTGTCGTGTGGACAGGACACCCGGGCGGTCTAAGTTTAGTTGCCATCTATCGTGACTGCCATCTTACTCTGTGGGGTCGCGCGCCTCGACGACCAACAACGACGAGGCGCGAACAAGAAAAACGCTTTGTTGCGTCGCCACCGAAGTTCTCAGTCGTGCAGAATAGCCAGCATTTACCCACAAAACATTGTGGCTAATGTGGCTCTTTTCCCCCCGTGACCAAGGGAAATTGGAGTCCAATGTCGCATGAAAAAGTTCGTGTCGACGGAATTGAGTTCCAGTCGTGGGAAAGTTATGGGAGCACAGTGCTGGCTCGATCGATGCACACTATGAATCGAACTAGAAACTATCGCGTACGTGACCGTTCAGAGTGTTAGCGTGGGGGGTGCGGGCTGTCGCCCGAATAGTCGGCGCCGAAGATATTCGAAAAAAAAGGGAGATACAAATGAATGAAATTGCGTTGCTTTACTTTACTAGCCGACCTTGTCACGGTCCCTTTTCGTCCTCGGCATTCGACAGGAGACTGATGACTTGTCGTGCCACGTGGGGCTAGAAGTGCGAGGGGAGGAGGGATTGCAAGAAGGTGCTTGGAACCGCTCAACACCAGAGTCCAAAATGCTGGTGGTCCAGTGCTGGAATCCGAGGACGCCAAGAATGCCGAGCAGTGTCCAGTCCTTGACGGCAAGATCGAGTGCACGTTACTTGGCATAAACGGCGACTACCTCGTGGATTTCCTGCGAAGCACAGCGTTCGTTCAAATAATCGTAGCTCGACTCAGTGCCCTGGGTTGAACGGTTGATCCGCAAGAGACACCAGCGAGCCCAAAAAACAACGGGGAAGGCCGGGTGTCTCGTCGCGGTGCCAACTGGGAGGGAGGCTGACGGGCAGGGAAAGATAGGATGCGACACCGCGTTGTCGATCCCGGACGCACACTCACGCAGAATAAAACCCAGCCAACATGCAATGTTTTCAGCTGGAAGGTGGTGCTCGTTACCATTTCCAAGCGGTCAACCGAAGGAGCGGGCAGGAAAAAAAAATGGGATCCGACAGCGCGTTGTCGATCCCGGACGCACACTCACGCAGAATACACTTAGTCAACACGCAATGTTTTCAGCTGGAAGGTGGTGCTCGCTACGGCTAATACGTAGATTGGTCATTTCCAAGCGTCATACGTGTATTTGAAGGTTTGTACTCCGAAGTCTCCGGTTGGCCTTGGAGGCTTGGATGGGATACAGACATAATATTCTAATCGAGCTTCCCGAGTGACCTTTTGAGTGCTTTAAGTACTCTGACGGTCCCAGTGGAAACTGGCGTTTTTTTTTTCTTCTAGCAAGTGCCAAACTCGATGGGAGGGGCTGTTTTCAGCCGGCCAAACTTTTACCGGTTGGTGCGGTGGGTCTCCGGCGAAAACTGGTATGCGAACTGGAAAACACCCCACGAGCAAGCTGGACATTGGGCAGACACGGTGAAACGCAGCGTTCGCGTCGGGACCCGTGGGTCGGCCATCTCAGTTCACTTCGTGACCTAGTTTCTCTTTTCGTTCACACTTGCGATTTCCTGGCAACAAGAAAATACTCGAGGGACTGCCTTGTGCTCATTTCGAAGGAGGCTAGAGGGAGAAAACAATACAACTACAAAGTGGGTCTTTTTTCGCCCGCCACTAAACCCAGATTCACCTGTGTTTCGTGTGGGTTACAGCACATTTACCTCCTTCGATCTTTCGCAACTGGCAGTCGCCTCAAGCATTTCCTACAAAGCAGGTGTATACAAAATAAAAAGTAGGCTTTCCTCATTCAAAGAGAGAAGATAGGTAGCCGAAAAGCTCTCCACCCCGTTTAATGCGTCAGCACGGCGCTTTTTTTGATTGCATGGAGTTGCGAAACTCACCTGCTTCGGTAACCGAGGCATAGAATGTACGCGGCCGATAGGACCAGACGGGTGCACCAGCACGCGGCTTTGCGTGGTCGGTTCACCAGACGAAAACCACCCCTTAGTGTCGGGAGATAGGACTTGCGGCGCGCCGAGGCAAGCTTTTTGCGGGGCAGGGCGAGGGAGAAAGGATCAAGTGCCTCCCTCCCCAGGCACGATCTCCAGTGCTTCTCGCCGAGCTGAGCTTTCCTCTGCGATAACGTGCGGACTCTTCGTGGAGGACGCAGCAGAAGCCTGAGGCGAGACCAGGTTGTCAAGCCGCCGTATGCACAACACGGCTACGCACCACGAGGATGCAGTCCTGCATAGGTGTGCACGCTCAGCCATCACAGGGCCGCAGATCTCACCCTTTCACCGGGTGACAGCCGGCCGCAGCAGCAACCTTCGCATGAAAGGCGCGCGCAGCCACGAAGTGTGGAAGTAAAGGGAACCCCGGCGAAAGCTGCAGGAGCGACGCCTACTTCTTCCCCTTCTCCATCTCCGCTATTTTCTCGTCCCGGATGCCTTTGCACCCGACGTGAGCCTCGGGGATGCTCGCCCACCGCTCGAGGCTGGCCTCCTTCTGGCACTTGCTGGGCGCCGAGAGCACCTCCGGCGTGCCTCCGCAGACAGCGTTGGCCAGCAGGTCCGGCGCGATGGTGAACAGCCGGTTGTAGTGGATTCCGTCGTGCGAGAACTTGGCAGCGGTGTCCGACTTGGTCATCGGCGCGGTGTCGAGCACGCGGAGCCCCAGGCAGCCGGCGGCGACCTCCAGCGCGTCTCTATACGCGCCGGACTTCTTCGGATCGTTGCACAAATTGCACAGCTCGCGCTCCCCGCACACTTTCTCCGGGTGGATGTGGTGCAGCTTGTACACAATCAGCTCCGCGCCCGGCTTCATCATGCCCTGCAGCCTCTCCAAGCGCCGCAAGCTTTCCTTGAAGAACGGTTCAGGCCCTCCCTGGAAGCTGATGCCCATGTCCCACATGCCTCCCCCGTAGATGACGAAGTCCGCCTCTGCGATTTCGTCGAGAACCCATTTGTGCTTGAGGGTGCCGTTGTTCTTCGCCGACGAGCAGTGGAAGAAGCTGAAGGCGTGCCCGTTGTCGGCGTCGCCCAGCCGGTCCATCTGGTCGTAGAATCCGCAGAACTTCACGGGGCAGTCGCCGCCCTTCTTCTGCGGGAACATCGTCTTGTGCATTTTCAGCGGCGTGTCCTCGCGGAGCTTCTTCGCGAGGCCGTAGGTCAGCGAGTCGCCGATGAACGCGAAGTTCTTCTCGGTCAAGCACGCCTGCCACCCGGGGATCTGCTGCACCTTGCGGATGGTGCACCCGCTGTTCGGCTTCCAAATGCCGTTGCCCCCTTCCACGACCAGCTCCCCGTCGCGGACGTCCGGCCACGTCCTGCACAGGTTCGGGTCGTCGTTGCTGATCGTGGCCACGGGTGCCTCCGGGGGCGCCTCGTCGTCATCCGCACTATTCCCCGCCTGTTTCGCGCCATTCTCCACGGCCGCGTTGTCCGCGCTGTCACTCGAGCTATCGCTTCCTTCCCCGCTCACGTCGTCGGACGCTCCAACCGACGGCGCCTGCAGCAGCCTGACGAGGTCGTCGTAGCTTCTTTTCAGCTCCATCCTCTCCCCAACGCGCGACTTCTCCGGCTTCGGCTGTCCCATCCCCATCAGCAGCACTGCCGACACGCCCATGACCACCATTAAAAACCTCCGCGAGCCGTCGAACATCGCTCGTTCTCCAAGGGAGGGGGATGTTCGAAAACAAACCTAGAGAGGGGGTGATCTTAGTTCGATGCTTCGGCACGTGTTAGGCCTGTTTGCCTGGCACTGCATGTTTGACGAGCGGTCTGCATGTCAACACCGCAACGGGTTTCCAGCATCCTAACCAGGCAATATGCTACCATCTTTCGGCCTCAAATCCCCTTCCAGTCAATCAGGATGGGCTGGGATGCGTCCGTAAGCATTGGCATTGACGAAGTCTCGCACAGAGCACATGCTGTGGCACATGATCTTCTGCATACCACGTGCTGCATATATGTCCTCATGGTGTACTCCTGCTGCTGCTGACGATACGTGCTACCACGAATACATCTGCGTGTGCGATGTGAGCTTGGCATATGAGGATTAATCGACCTGCGTGACTTCTCCAGTTCGGCACCTTGCAACCGTCCTTAATAACTGGGACCCCGATGCCTTGCAGCCGTGCGATGGCGCCCCTTTTACCATGCGTTCACCTTTCGTTGACCACAGCTGAGAAGGGAGGAGCATATTGGGAGGAACGTAGCAAAGGATACGAACGTGACCCAGGGATTCCGTGAACGAATCTCCTGACAAGGCATAGACGCAGGTGGGAGCAAAGGGAGAGTCGAGTGTCTACGGAGAGAAAGTCCTGGCTCAACGCATTTTTTGGTATTATGCAAAGGGGCAGTCTTCTACGATCCGGACACCGTTGCTTGTTGAGGAGTGACCGACGAACCTGTGAATACTTGCACTGAGCATTGCTCTTCGGTGCGTACTAAGCTTGTCCACAGGCGTCGAGTTTTCTGCACACGTGCGCCGCGTATATAACGGGCGACGACGGCAGGGATTTACACTGAAACGTGTCTGCCCGTCCAGCAAGCGACGCGCGGCTCTGCAAAGGTTAGAAGCAGCAGAGAGCCAGACGCGGACACGCCATGCTCGGGGCGCATGGAGGGAAAGCAGACTGGATCAGTCGAGAGCCGCTCCGCTCTACGAGTCTGCATGGCCGAAGGCTCCTCCGGCCGGGCTACGACGAGCCCGGACGGGGCAAGCCACAACATGCTTGTTGCCTACTTGGTTCGCGGATCCTTTTCTCCCTGCTTGAGCTTTCCTCTGTGGTGGTGTGGTGGTGTGACACGGGCGTGTTAATTCGAAGTAGAGGGTTTTTTGATTCGCTGCAACATTTGGGGTTCGTCTCGTGCCCCAAATGTGCCTGCGCCAACTGAAAACTGGAGCGTTTTTCACACGACGGTTGGGTACGCACATGGAAATGCCCTCGTCTCGCTAATCTGACCACAAGATGAAGTTGGATAGGCCGCCTGCTTACTCAGAATCCTGAGAAAGAAGAGGTCGTTTCGCCGGAGAAAGAAGACGCTGTATAGAAAAGGGATGCAAAAATAGAAAAAGGGGGAGTGTGGCGGGGAAAAGAGGGGGGGGGGGGGGGGTTTATGTGCCATACCGCTTCGCCATCTCCGCCATCTTTTCCTCCTTGATGCCTCTGCACCCGACGTGGGCCTCGGGGATGTTCGCCCACCGCTCGAGGCTGGCCTCCTTCTGGCACTTCCGGGGCGCCGGGAGCACCTCCGGCGTGCCTCCGCAGACGGCGTTGGCCAGCAGGTCCGGCGCGATGGTGAGCTGGCGGCCGTAGTGGATTCCGTCGTGCGAGAACTTGGCAGCGGTGTCCGACTTGGTCATCGGCGCGGTGTCGAGCACGCGGAGCCCCAGGCAGCCGGCGGCGACCTCCAGCGTGTCTCTATACGCGCCGGACTTCTTCGGGTGGTTGCACAAATTGCACAGCTCGCGCTCCCCGCACTCTTTCTCCGGGTGGATGTGGTGCAACTTGTACACAATCAGCTCCGCGCCCGGCTTCATCATGCCCTGCAGCCACTCTAACCGCCGCAGGCTCGCCTTGAAGAACGGTTCAGGCCCTCCCTGGAACATGACGCCCATGTCCCACATGCCTCCCCCGTAGATGACGTAGTCCGCCTTCGCGATTTCGTCGAGAATCCATTTGTGGACGAGCGCGCCGTTGTTTCTCGTCGACGAGCAGTGGAAGAAGCTGTAGTTGTGCCCGTTGGCGGCGTCGCCCAGCCGGTCCATCCCGTCGTAAAACCCGCAGAACTTAATGGGGCAGTCGCCGCCCTTCTTCTGCGGGAACATCGTCTTGTGCATCCTAAGCGGCGTGTCCTCGCGGAGCTTCTTCGCGAGGCCGTAGGTCAGCGAGTCGCCGATGAACGCGAAGTTCTTCTCGGTCAAGCACGCCTGCCACCCGGGGATCTGCTGCACCTTGCGGATGGTGCACCCGCTGTTCGGCTTCCAAATGCCGTTGCCCCCTTCCACGACCAGCTCCCCGTCGCGGACGTCCGGCCACGTCCTGCACAGGTTCGGGTCGTCGTTGCTGATCGTGTCCGAACGCGGCCTCGGGGGTGCTGATGCCTCGTCGTCGTCCCCCGTGCTCTCCACCTTCTTCCCTCTGCCCCGCGCCGTGGCCACTACGGGGGTTTCGGTTGCGGCGGCAGTTTTTTTCCATCCCGCCTGCTCTGCCATTTTCTTGCGGTTCCCTCGTTCGGCTGCTGGCTCTCTCGCCCGGACATCATCACTCTGACGCGCCCCCGCCATGGCAACATTTTCCAGCGCATTCAGGAGCTCGGTGTGCGACTTTCTAACGTGCAGCTCCGCGCCCTCATAGCGCAGCTCCGTGTGCTTCGGCTGCAGCATCAGCGTGGGCACCCCCGCCACGACCAAAAAAATCACCGCTTTCATGGCCGTGTTCGTGTTCGGCGCCATTTTGCACGGAGCCCTACGTTGGTTTTATCCGAGACGTTTTCTTTCTTGATTGGAAGCCCCTGGGGGGGGGAGGTGTGCACGCGTGTAAGAAAGGGCGGGCGGCGGGGGAGAGAGAGGTCGTGCCCTGTATTGGATTGTACAGTATTTTCTTCATCGTCACGGTTTGGCTGACCATTTGGCTTCGCTGCCGTCGTTGCAAAATTTCGCAGTCGACGTGCACAGACTCTGTTGGGCACACGCTCTGCCTGATGTGAATGACGCTTCAGTAGACTTTTAAGAAGACGGCTGAGGCGGAGAAGATGTGTATCTGTCGGGTGTTACACCCGGTTCGTTTGGGGAATGTCGCGGCGTGGACCACGCACTCCTACGCACCCTGGCTTTGTGATGACAGTACGCGGCCAACTGTGGGTGGATCGCTTGAGCATCACCCATTTTCGGGACCAGTGCATTGTCAAGATGAACAGGCGTCCTTTGTGGGATCTGATGAGCGATCACTTCTCGGACACCTTAGGACACCTTAGGCGAACCTCGGGGATGAAGAGCTGCGACCGCGTGGGGCTTCTCATGAAACGACACGTTGACGCGTTGCGACCTCGCGTTGCCCGGATCTCTGGGTCGCTGCGAGCGTGCTGCGAGTATCGCTCGGTGTTGGACAATATCGACGCATGGCAAAAACCGGGAACGGAAATGGACGGGAAATGCACGTTCAAACGAATATGTTATGTTGCCCAAACAAGGACTGCGTGGCAATTGTACTTCCTTTTGTGTTGTTGTTGTTGTTGTTGGGGTTCCCCCTCGTCTCGTGGCGAGGGTTTCCAAAAGTATCTGGTCTGCTGAGTGGTGAGAACTAGCTCTGGCAATCGCGCAAGCATTTGCCGTATCCACGGGCCAACGCGCAGCAGCTGGCTTTTCCTCTACGCCACTGGCCCGACAGCGTAGTTGCACACGCCGAAATTGTTGTACAGAGCAAAAGTGGTCATAAAAATCTTCTACGGATGTAGGATAAAGACTACACCACGCTACTCGACGCAGACGAGGGAGAGAGTGAGGGTAAGAGTAAGAGAGTGTGAGGGCAAACCAAAGGCCGCATC
Organism: Diplonema papillatum; assembly: GCA_030068145.1. Lineage (NCBI taxonomy): Eukaryota > Euglenozoa > Diplonemea > Diplonemida > Diplonemidae > Diplonema > Diplonema papillatum. The sequence continues at coordinate 211,345 of JAPJBO010000282.1, forward strand.
CCCGGCTTGCCAAATGTCTCGAGGAATTTCCAGGATTTGCTTCACTACTTTTCCATGGTGGTCCCGTAATTGGATTAATGTTGAACCGGGTAAACCCCTGGGACACCCCCAAAATGGGGCTGGGTGCCCCAGGTTTTACCCGGTTCGGCATTTTTTTCGGGGCTTGCCAGGGAAAGCCTGCTACACGGGAGCCAAGCTTCACGTGTTCGGCGGTACTGCAGAGCCACGGGCCTACGGGTCAAGTGGCTACCGATTTCCCAAACTAAAGCACCAAGGCGGGGCTTGGCACTTGCGATGAACACAAGCTCGTCGAGACGGTCAGCCACAGGGCAAAGCGGACGGGGTTGTGGCACTGTGCTGCCTCCGACTCAAGCTTTGCAAGCTGTGGTTGACCGTCACGTTCCTGGACCAGGAACGGTCTTTTTCTTTTTCTTTCTTCTTCTTTCGGGGCTTGCGACTTTGCGTACGTTGCAGAATATCGCGACCCTGGCCTGTGCCTTAGGGTGCTCAAGACCCCTAGATGCGGATGTCACAGGAGGCTGCAGGACCATCACTGGTGCAGTCGCGCAGGTGGATACCTGGGACACCCCCCCGGGTGTCCCAGGTTTTACCCGGTCGGGCATCCGTTCCAGCTTTAGTCCAGTTCAACATTTTTCCAATCACGGTAATACAGCAATAATCTTCGTTCGGATAGAGAAGCAGCGGCTCGTCCACTCATTGGGCCCCAGGTCAAAGTTTACCGGCCACTGAACCCACTCAGCCAGCCTCGTCTTCGGGAACGCTGTATCGTTCACGGCGACGTCTGGCAGAGGAGAGGGTTCGCAGGCCAACGGCCTGCATCCCCCCGGAGTCTGTTACGGTCATTAATAAGGAAAAGAGAACTTTGAAAGAGAATTCGTGTTAAATTGTATTCGGTTTCGCACTTTTTTTTTTTTTTTTCGTAATGAAGTCCGGTCACAGGTGGAAAACAAAGCGGAACGAAGCAGAGTCGGAACGTATATACGGTTTACACGTTTGCTGGCTTAGTTAACGAGAGTGCATCCGCAGCTCACGGCAAATTCAGCGGAATTCGAGTTCTTCTTTTTGGAGTGAAGGTTCGCTTGAATCGCTGGGTTATACTTGGTGCTATACATTAGTCCAATCGAGGGTTTGAGACGTTCAAGACACATTTGGCGACGTGACGGCTAGTCACAGATTACGAGCGCAATTCGAGTTCTTCTTTTTGGAGTGAAGGTTCGCTTGAATCGCTGGGTTCTACTTGGTGCTATACATTAGTCCAATCGAGGGTTTTAGACGTTCAAGACACATTTGGCGACGTGACGGCTAGCCACAGATTACGAAAGCAAGGGCCCGGAGAGCCGAACGCGAGCCGTCAATTGCGAAGCTGCGGGTTCTGTGTCGGTGCAGCAGCGCACGAACCGCGATGTGTCGCGGAGAATCAAACCCCCGTGCTCCGGACAAACGGTTAGCGGACGGTCTCACACGCCCGCTAACTTCGCTCACAAGACTGGTTGCGTGGGGGGTGGGTCTCTTTATCTTCGTTGAAAAGGGGGGATTGCAAGAACTTGCTTGGAATGGGTATGTGCTCAACACCGCACTGGTCCCGTCTGCGCCGTGTTTCGGTCCTTTAAGTCACGGACACATAAGGCGCACCATCATCAGCGTGGAACCTGAGTGTCTGCAGACAGGACTGCGGTGTGAGTCTGGTTTGTCAGGCGGCTGTTCGTAGCTCGTCACAGCCAGGACCACCCGTGCTACTAGAGCACAGGCGAATCCGTCACGGGGAGAAGGCCCCTACAACCGTGTCTGAGCAATCAGTTAAAAAACTCAGGGCACTCGCCCTGATTGTGACTGCGACTTGCTAGGCAGCACTGACTTGTCTTCTTTTTACGGTGGCAATCTGCGAAGTAAACTCCGCAGAGCACAGTGGACATGGGGTTGCCGTGTGCAGCACCAGTGGTTGAAGTACCAAAAGGAAAAAGAGTGCGAGGAAGTAATCCTGCGTGCTGAGGGCAGCAAGTCGCGTTACGCGAAGTACCCTACTGGAATGGGGGGATTGCAAGAACGTGCTTGGAATGGGTATGTGCTCAACACCGCACTGGTCCCGTCTGCGCCGTGTTTCGGTCCTTTAAGCCACGGACACACACGGGGGGTCGAATAATGACACTGTGTTATTATTCGATTTGTCGAATAATAAAAAAAGTTCCGGGTAGCCGAACAGTAGCAGGATCAAATAGTGGTAGTGTTTAGACAACCAGACGTGTGTCAAATAACTGTTAATATTCGACCCCCCCCCTTAACTTGATTGCGGAATATTTGCACGGCTGCTCCCAACGCATGTTGGCCGAGAGAACGCCGTCATGCTACTTACGAGCGCAAGCTTGAGCCCGGTCTTTGCGAATCGAGGGGGAACAGTTGTAGTGGTCTTTTCTCGCATGCTCGGTCTTTGATTTGGCGGGAAGTCGTTTGCGCACAAATGGGTCCATCGTGCTACGCAGCATCTCGAGTATTTCCTCCAGCAGGTGCAACCGTGTCGTATTCAAAAAAAAAATAGGCGAAAATCCAAAACGAAAATAGGCACAGACACTTGGGGCTAACCAAGATGAGCGTCGGCCGATTGTTTTCCTAAAAGCTGAACCCATCAAAACGAGCAAAAAAAATGAATCGAGGAACCGAAGGAGGAAAAGCTGCAATGAGACAAGGAGAAGCCGACGAAAAGGAGGAGAGAGGCGAGCTGCAAGGGCTCAGGGTCTTCCTCCCGGTATCTCATAGTCCGCCATATTTGCCGCACGCTGCATGAATAGGGGAAAGCAAAGCCAGAAGGAAGACGCTGTTCTTGCTGTTGTCCACGTGATGTTTGCTTTCTAAAAAACTAACATTTTTCAACAACGAAAACCAGCCCGATAAGGCCAATTTATACCGCACGCCATGCGGACGGCAATGCCAAGGCCGAGTGGATGTGTCGCTATTTGACACGAGCAACATTATTATTTCTCGGCGAGCTCCAGCACTTAAACAGAGGGTGTGCTGTCATTCACAAGCAGGTAAGAGCCCGAAACCAGGTGCCAGCGGTGGATACATACCGAGTCCTGATATACGTAAGGGAGTCGTGCGCAGCATGCTCACGGGTGCACTGTTTAAAGTGCTCATTGAAGGCAGTACCAGTAGTAGTAGTATGTGTCGTCTGCCGAAGCACCCGGAGACAGCAGGCGCAGGGGGCAGGTCTTGCTTTACTTTTCTCTTTTTCATGGACCCGCCCCCGGCAATCCCGACTGTCCAATCACTGTCAAGAAAGGTTTGTGCCCTATAGTGATGAGGTGGTTGACCAGGCCCCACGAAGCCTTATACACAACACAGCTACAACACGAGGATGCAGCCCTGCTTAGGTCTGCACTCAGCCATCACAGGGCCTCAGATCTCGCTACTTGACCTGACACAGCTGCCACCCAGAAGGCCGCAGCAGTAACCTTCGCAAGTGAAGGCACGCGCGGCTGAGTGTATGTAGGCGATCCATACAACAGCTGCATCAGACGCAGCTTGATCCGAGAGCTCGCTAGGGGAGGTGACGCTCCTCACCTGCCAGTCTCACAACTGATTGCTGCCCCGTTCATTGAAGGCAAACAAAGGAAAAAGAAGAAGACAAATAGACGGTCTCAGGCCCTCGTGGGCTGTCTCCCAGGTCGAGTCGTGCACTCCTTTTTTCCTCTCCAACGATGTAAACGCGGCAACGCGGCCAACAAAAACAGGCGAATTGCGCAGAACAAGGACAGGCGCAAAGGGTGCTGCTGAAAGTGTTTCCTTTTCGACTGCAACTCGCAACAGACAGGTCCAAGTGCCGCCGGCTCCGCAGAACACGGAAGACGGGCGACGGCACGCAACACGAAAAGTTGGCGCTGCAAACTTACTTCGCTGCTTCGTGCAGAGCACCAAAAAAGGGCGCTGCGAAGGGCGCGCTATTTGCAGTGCCTGCAAAACAGCTTTGTTTTCTGGACGTGTTCGTTGCCAGCGGGTTGTTGTGGTTGGAGGCATCGTTTAGATGTAAATCTAAGGGTCCTCGTCAAACCCTGTGGGGCGTTGAGATCTTCCGAGCACATGCACCAAATCCCGTTGAGCGCCAAGCTTTGCCGTGACACCTGCAGATTGCAAAGCAAAGAAAGAGTGGGAACGAGGAGGCCCCCCGAGGGTGCGCCCAGGTTGGGTTCTAAGGAAGAGATGAAGAACTCTCTCTGAATGGGCAAACAATGGAACATTTCCGGGTCGGGAGTTTGCACTGAAAACGAAGCCACGACAATCAGCATCAACTGATCGACGACGCGAAACTGGTTAGGTATGTCTAGGGCAGAAGGGGGGGTCCTGTTCGGCACTTCGGTGGAGCCTCAGCAGAAGCTGGATTTGAAGCTAGTGTTGAAAAGTGGAGGCATGCCCTCTTTTCGGCACCCCCTTACCTCTAGCTTCTGAAGACGAACTCCACCGTGGTGTTTGTTGAATTTTTCAGAGTGCGAGTTCACTTAGAGATCCAGGGGTTTCATGTGCAAACGTTGCTCCGGAAACGTTTCCTTCAGTACGACTGAATAAGAGAAGATGGCGGACGCTCCGACGGCGCTTGGATAAACAAGGCACTTCCGCGATATTGGCATGAGCTGCAAACGGTGGAGTCCCAGCCTCGGAAGCTGGTGCCAAAGCTGGAGTTCAGTTCAAAGCGGGTGTCACGCCACGTTTCGGGTGCAATTCGGGCACGACCCCTATAACTCCAGCCTCTGCGGCTTTGGACTCCACGCGTGTGACGGCCAGCTTTCGAACGCACACAAAGCGGGGTTGCGGGTTTGATTGGGGGAGGGGGGCGCAGGGGCCTTGACCGACTTGCATCCTCTTGTTCTTGCCCTGCTGCTTTTTTTCGAGCTAGGAATTCCCGTCAGCCCGCCGCCCTTTGTTTTGCACTCGGACGCGGGCTGTCGTGAACCTGCATCAAGCGGCATTTCGCTGCTCGGTTGTGCAAGCTGCGGCTGAGCATGTTGTTGCTGTAGAGCAAACTCCCGTGGACCCACGACGCTTGCGGAAAAGAGCATGGGGAGACATAGCGTCTCTGAATCTTACAAACCGCATGACGCTGGGGATCCTTAAAAGTTTTTTGTCCATACTGGACGGCGCTGAAACACGTGGAAACACGTGGCAGGTGGGGGAGCATGAGCCGAACGCGACGCATCCTGGTCCCGGAGGAAAACTCCGGAGTGACCAGCTGACGGGCCTGGGCGCCATGTGGTCCGAAGGGGGTCTCTCGGACCTCTACCTCTCTACTGTCGTGTTGCCTAGTTCCAAAGAAAGGTCTAACGGGTGCGTTGTGTGCTGCCGACTGACCGAAGCGGGACCCTGCACGTGATCACGTCCGGGCCGCGGCGGCAGAAGGCAGACAGCGAGGCAAACGCATGGGGTAGAGCTGCATGGGCGAGGACCAAACGACCCCCGAGGATGAGGACGCCGACCCTCGCTAAATCACACACAAAAAGACACCGAGCGATAAACTTCTGTCACGGGACAGGGACGAGTCGTAAGCAGGGGGGCCTTAGATTAATGTTCAGGCAGCTCGTTCTGCCTTTCGTGCATATTTGATGCATCAAGTCTTCTTGGAAGAAGAAAGGGGAGGGAAAGGAAGGGTGTGGGTTCTGTGGGAGACGAAGCCGTCATCTGTCTTTTTCTTTAGGGAAAAGTGCCTTAGGGGACTAACTGTCCCTATTTTGCATTCCGCCATAAAGTCAAGGTAACAATTTCCGACAGGGACTAGTCCCTGTCCCTAAGGCACGTACCCTTTTCTTTATTTTCCCAACGCGATTGCTCGCTGTTCATCCCGTTCGCTCGTGGTCACCCGAAAATGCCAAGGTAAGGTCCATCTGTGGTTTGAACCACGAAGGGGAAAAACATAGGTTAATGTTGAGCATTGAGAGCTGTCATCAGCAGGTGTCATGAAGGCAGTCAAGCGCATGTTGAGCATTGAGAGCTGTCATCAGCAGGTGTTATGAAGGCAGCCAAGCGCATGTTTAGCATGTCTGATGTTGGCATCCGGTCTTCTTTCAAGAATCGTTTTGAAACACGAGAAAGAACGGAGTGCAAAACTCCATGAGTAAGGAATGAAGCCGTGAGGGACGGGCTCTTTTTTTCTTCACGGGGCCCATCTGACGGGGATGGGAACCACTGGCCAGTAGCCTGCATCCGATTCGTCAGTATTTCCAACGCTGGCTGTCGGCTTGTTTGTGCGCCCCAGCGGTTCACTGCAATAGTATCGTACCAACAATGCACCGTTCACCCGCAAAACGATTTGAAGCCGCGCCGCATCATTCTCATCTTGCGAGAAACACGAAACTAACAACGGACGCGTTGTCGAATCGGATAGTACGTATACCTGAGGGAGCTCGAAGTCCAAAGTTTTTGCTTGTGCGCCTTCTGGGAACATGCGTACACGGTCCAAAAATGCTGTGTGCGCTTGCGCTTGCGCCAAGTGGTATTTATCCCTCGACAAAACGGAAGTGAAGACAAACCAAATACAAAGAAAAATGTGGTGAAAATATGGCACCTCGCCTGTGCCGGACAACCGGCCAGGGCTTTTGATGTAAAAGGTTGGCAGTCAATGAGTCTCCCCGCAGTTGGCAACGGGGAGGTGGGGCACACGCCGGGGGACAGGCGGCCGTGCGCCCTCTGACGGCTGGGTACGCCGTGTGGCCAGGTGTCCTATACAAGCCGGCCCATCCCTATCCCTGAGGACGGGACTGCATGGTGCTCCGCTGTAGAGTGAAAGGCTTCCTCGCATCAGCCTCGCTCTATCAGGTCCGTCCCTATACGCTTCAGCTGCATGGACTTGCCTGGAGCTGCATGGAATTGCTTGGGGCTGGTCGCATGGAAATGCCTGGAGCTGACCGCATGGAATTGCCTGGAGCTGGCTGCATGGAAATGCCTGGAGCTGCATGAAATAGTCTGGAACTGCATTCGACGGTCGGGTGGGGATTGACCAGGTTACTTATACCAGTTCTTCGGGAAGCAGATCGTCTTGTGAAACGACCTCCCAGGAGTCTTCGGCCGGGTCATGCACCACGTGGGTCAACGAGCAGTTGTGGGCGACGCCTTTGCGGACGGAAGCCGGGGAAGCGAAGCTTCTGGTCAGCGCTTTGATGACGCCACCGTGCGTCATGACGGCGATCGAGTCGCCGAGGAACGTGGCGTCGCGCATCGACTGCAGGGCCCGCTCACACAGGTCGGCCCGGCTCTCGCCGCCGGGGAACTTGGTGTCCCACGCCATCCCGCGCATGAAGCTGAGCACCTGCCGCTCACCGAAGTACCGGCCTTCCATCGACCCGACGTCGATTTCCATCAGCCGCGGGTCGTGGAAGATGAGCGACTCTTCTTCCTCCTCCTCCTCGGCTTCCTCACGGTCCGACCCTACCTCCGAATTATTCGCCGACCCGTCTGGTGGGGACGACTTGGAGAACGTGTCGGAGGAGGTGGTGGAGGTCACGTTGCGATGCTGGCCGAACGGACACGCCGGCGGCGAATCGTGGGCGGTCTGGGTGTTCGAGTGCGAGGAGAGGGGCGATGACGCGTCGGAGACGTGTCTGTGGAGCCCCGCGATGTCCGCAGTGGCGCACGTCCGCTTCAGCGGCGAGATCAGCAGCGCGTCGAAGGTGATCCCCCTGGCTGCGAGGGCGTCTCCCAGGGCCGCGGCCTGCAGCTTGCCCTTTTCGGTGAGGTCCGTGTCGGCTTGGCCCTGGATGCGGTCGATGACGTTCCACGACGTCTCCGCGTGCCGCAGCAGGTAGAAGTGCACCTTCGTCTTCCGCCCCCTCTGGTGGCCCCCCTGCCGCTTCGAGGCGGACCGCAGGCACGCCGACGGCAGCCAGATCCGCCGCCCGTTCGCGAACGCCACCTTCGTCACCTTCTGCTCCGCGTCGTGCTCCACAACCCGCCCCTTCGCGTTCCGGTACTCATCGACCGGCGCCACCCACACGATGTCCCCGGGGCACGCGTCGAAGGCCCGCACCAGCTCCTTCCCGTCGGGCGTCACGCTGACCCACTCGTTCACGTCCCAGTCCTCCTTTTGGTCCCCGATCGGCCGCTTTCCCCGCAGCGCCTGGTACGGGTTCAGCGTCGGCCCTTGCGGGATAAGCCCGCCGAGCAAGGAAGCCGCGGAGGAGGAGTGCGGGTTGCCTGCGCTCCTCGTACGCGGGCGCGACACGTCCGAGTTGAAGCTGCCCCGCGACGCGAGGCAGTCCTCCGGCTTCCCGCCTGTTTCCGAAGCCCCTGCTCCCGCGCTGCCGGTGAAGGACCTGCAGCTGTCGAGGGGCACCAGGGTGACGGAGGCGCAGGGGGTCAGGTCGTCGCCGCCGGCGCTGCTTTTCGCGTCGCTGCGGAACGAGTCGACAGGCGGCCAGGCGGCGTCGTGCGGGTCGGGCTTCGGCTCCTTCGTCACGACGGTCGCAGACTTGGTCACGCAGGCCTCCTCCCAGTCGCGCTCCATGTACGTCGTCCACTCGAGCACGTTGATCCGCCGGTGCCGTGCCACGTCGACCGCGGCGGCACCCCGCCAGCTCTTCCCTTTGCCGTGGGCCGCGAGCAGCTTCCTCTTCGGGCACTGGCCCTGGCCTTGCTCCCCCCCGGCACCGCCGCTCACTCCTTTTTTGGACATGCAGCAGCAGCAGCAGCGCGCTGTTTCCGACGATATACCGTATGGGGGCGTGCAGATGCAGGTGGCTTTCGACTTGTGGGCTTCTTGTGTTGCCGGCAATCAACCGAGGCTGATGGGACAGTGGTGTCTTTCTGACCTGTTCTTCTTCTGTTGTTGTTCCGGTTTTATTCGTGTGCGTGTCTATCCGGCGACGTAGTTGTTCGGGCCCTCCCGTTATGACCCGCGGCGGGCGGTGGCGGTCCTTCGGAGCGCTGGCGTCGCCGTGTCGCGGCCGGAGGGCGGAGAGCGGGCGGGAAAAAGTGCCGTCGCCGTTGCTTTTGTCTTCGAACCCAGGGTGGGGGGAGGGGTCGGAATGAGGGTGCTGGAGAAAGGGGAGGGAGATGGTGGGGTGTGTTTCTTAGTTCCCTGCTCGTGTTTCGCGGGGCATTCCTTCTGCTTTTTAGAGCTACTGGTCGCTTGACAATCCGGGATTTTAGAGTCTCCGCGTGACCTTCGTCAAATGGGTTGTTTTAAAGCAAATATGCATCAAGGGTGCTGGGGGGGGGGCGTTGTTATTGGTGCTTGTTTGTGGGATAAGGTGAGGGGAACTACTCGACGTAGCTGCTTCGACTCCGAATGAAAGGGGGGAAATATAGAGGTAAGGGGCAAATACAGTACAAACACAATCTGATTTGTTCTTCGCTTACACCACCATGTGTTGTTTTCTCACTCAGGACTTTGACCTGTTGTGTTTGTGTGATTTGTCGTAGACCCGCATGCTTTGTCGGGCAGCATCGTCGAGCATTTCCTTTCAAGCTGGCGCTTATGTAAAAAAAAAGGGGGGTTCTTTTTTGCGGTGGTCTCCGCTGGTCTGGTAGTCCGTGCTACCTCCTTTCTTTTACACTCGTCTTCTTTTCTACTCACTACTGTACGTCCTCTTTCACTCTTTTACTCTCTTTGGCTAGCCAAAAACTAAAAGACTCCTGCGACCGAAGGGTGCTTGGGGAAAATTCTTAGTTTCGTGTGGGGGGGGAAAAACTTAGTTTAATGTTTAGGCAGGACACTGCCTCTCATGGGGGGCTGCATGGCTTCTTTCGTGTGCACTCTACTTCAACTTGTTTTGGCAGGCCAGGTTCGTAACAATTTATGGCTGACACCAATATCGCACCAGGTCAGGGGGTGTAGTCTTGGGCCCCTGGACCTGCACCTGTGTGCCGGTGCCGTGGTGCGATTGTGATGCAAGTTTACGCGGCATCTAAGAACAACGGTCAAAACGTCAGTTGAAAGCCACGGGGAAGAAACATTTGTTGAGTACAGCGTTTTGCTTTGCTTTGAGATGGGCGGGTAGGCCCGAAGTGAAAAGGCGGAAAAGGAGGCCGGGGCAAATGGGAAGGGGGGGAAAGGGCAGGTCCCGGCGGTGACACTCTCCCTTTGCCGCCGTCAGCCCTGGAATGGCAAAACCCGACGAGATGCTCCTCCTGCGATGCGTTCACGGAGGCAGGGTGATCGAGACTGCAAGCGACTATGAACACGATGCTCCCGCGAGTGCCAGCAACGCGGTGCTAAACGTGTACAAGTGGTAGTCGTTGGAGTAGTTTCTGCAACAATCTGCGACGACAGACTGCACAACTCGGAATAGCATTAATCTTCTAAGATATCGATCTTATACGATTGAAAGAAGAAGTGTGTAAATGGGGGAGGAAGCACAGAAGGGAACAAATGAAAGCGCATGCAACCCCCAAGGGACAGCTACGCGATGGCGAGCAAGTGGCGACCGCATCAATGCGCTGAGCGGAGAATAGGCGTCTCTAACTCTGGCGGGAACCATGCCAGTTTCAGCTCAAGGTTGGCGGTGGGCTCGTATGTAGGAGAGCCAGAATCCCAAACTGCCGCTGTGGATCACGGTCCATCACGTTTCTAAAAAGGTCTACCAGTAGGGCGAGCGCAAAGAGCAGCAGTGGCGCGTAATTACCCGTCGGGATGTGCATGCTTCCCTCCAAAAACAAACCAAAAAAGGCGATTTCACACGGCTCGAGGGAGGTGTCTCGCGTGGGGTGCTCGCAAGGGACCTAGGTAGGGTACTGTGATTGTGGAATTGTGCCGGTAATGCAGTGTTTTGTCTCAGTAGCGTTTTTCGCGATGAGTAGATGGGGCCTACCGAACTCTCTGTTGGGTTGTGTGAGTACGGCTTTTGAGTCACCGCAGCGTTGGCCTGGCTCAGGGTTACACGTGTCTGTTGGATGTGCACCCGAGACCGGCACTGCGGGTGAGATGATTCAGTACAGTAGAACCACTCTGATTGGTTGTGGGAGTATTCGGTGTTTGACGTTAAATGGTGGCCATCCACCGGGATCAGGTTCTGCGCTGAGAGCAAGGCGTGTTCCCGATGGAAATCGGGAACACATAAAAATGAAGCCAGGAAGCGTCCTGGCCCGAGGGAGGTGCTGACGATATAAAAGAAGTCTTGCGCATGTTTATGTGCCCAGTAACATTTCTTTGACTTCTTTGCAGCAAAGGTGCTTCTCAAGAGAAGCTCGTGTTTGCTAAATGAAGAGGGAAAAGCCCAGAGAGTTTTGGAAGTCGGTTGATGTTCTGTGTTCTTTTTTCACAGCTCTGCGGGCAGGTTGCGATTTGGTCGGTAGCTATATCGGAGCGGGTGATGAATCATCCACGGTGGGGAAATGGGTCTCTCGAGAAGGGAGGCAGATGCGCGAGCCGTCACCAAGGCCGGCGGCAGGGTGCTTTTTTAATGTGTGCCTTGTCTCCTTTTCCCTCCCGTAGGGAAAGAGGTCTCGCTCGAAGGGACGATAGCAAAGCCCCTAGCGCACGCTGCTGCTACACAGGGTGTAGCGGTCTGGTATTCCGCATCCTTGCGCACATCAGTGCGATTGCCCTCCCTCCCCCGTATTCGATCCCTATTATTCCCGCGTGTCCGTCACGGGAACTTCCCCGCAACTCGGTCACCTTCGCCTTAGCTAGAGGTGTAACGCGAGCGGTGCTAGTCGATCTAGCTAATCTGAGCCGGTCCATCCCTCTTGATAGACCGTGATAGACCGAAGAATACAGCACCGGGCAATTCGATAGCTCGAGGGACTAGAGATGGACCTGATAGACCGTGGTGGACCGTGATTCACTGTGATAAACAGCGGCAGGCACTCGCTGCAGTTTCAAGATATAGGGACGGACCACCTCATAATCGAAATGTGTCTCATCGGGACGGAGGGACGGGTGATGAATCACCCCAAGGAACCCCGCGAGCCAACTCGCGGGGGTGCGCACGGCAAGCAGCCCCCACCCGCGCCTTCACTGGCGCACGCTGGTGACTTTGTTGACGCAGGCGTAGCGGACCTGCTCGTCGAGGTATTCCTTCATCCAGTCTTTTTTGCGGTTGACCGCCTTGCCCGCCTCGGCCGCTTCGTCGTGCAAGCGCTGCCGAAGCTCGGGCGAGCCCATGTCCACGACGTCGCACTTTTTTTGAGACGGCTTGTCGAACGCCGGATTGTAGAACCCCAGGAACCTGCTCAGGCTCGTGCCCACCATCCCGCTGCTGCAGTGGCGGAGCATCCCCAGCTCCGACAACTCCTCCGCGTTCGGCCGGTGCTGCGTGCGCCTGCCCGACGACGCCGTCGACGAGCCCGAATGCGCGGAACGCGACCCGCCCTTGTCGCTGCTCGGAGGCCTGCTGCTAGCCTCGCTCATGGCTGCTTTCCTATCCCGCCCTGCCGCCCCGTGTGTGTCCCCCTCCCTATCTGCGTGGGTGCGGGTTCAGGGTGAAAAAATTAGTAGTGGCGCTTTCTTTTGTTTGTGCGCCGCACTAGCGGAACTCACCTGCACTTGGTAAGTTTCATGCAGTACGCTGCCAACTACTAATTCTTAGTACCAACAATGCATTGCTAACACAAAAAACCGCTTGAGAATCCGGGGGTTCGGACTCGTCCGGCCATGCGGTGCCGCTGCCTCCCTCTCCCCCCGGAATCGGCAGTAAACTGCCAGGTACACTTTTCTTGCCTGATTCCTTTGCGATGAACTCGACTCAGCTGGGCCCTTGCCTTGCGCGTAGACTGCAGGCGCGCTTACAACTACGACGTTAGCACCACTTAGCGGTGCACACGAAATGCGCAGAGTGAGTGACGAGTTTGTGTGCAGGGACCATGTCTTCGGAATGCAACTTCTGTCTTTTTTTCTCCCCAGGTTCGGCACATCTTTCGAACTTCTGCAAGGGACGGCAAGCCCCCCGCACCCACGGGTAGTGCCGGATTGACGCCAGACTGCGTTAAGCCGCCCCTATCTTGCTGCCACTGACTTCCGGCTTCATGCGTGAGAACAAAAAGGTTGGTAACAAAGGATGATGGCGCTAAATTGCATGTTCCCGTTTTCTTGGAAAAGAACCGGGGGCAGCTGTGGTCGGAGGACGGGGGAGAAAAGATTAGTTTAGTTTGGCAGAAGGCTGCCACTCATACATGTTTGATGGGGAGGGGGGGCGGACCATCAAAAAGGGCCTTGCGGAGTACGCGGAGATCGGCGTAAAAGAAGCTAGAACACTGCAACTGGCGATTCAACTTGAACGATCGGGGGTGAGGCGGTTTACGTTGCGGTTAATTGCACGCACAACGACCGTGCAACGTCTGACTTCAAGACGCACAAAGCGGTGGCTGCGGCGAACGATCCCATGGGTGTGGAAAGAACGGCTCCGTGGGTGTGTTTGCTGGATCAAGTTGGCAACGGCTTGGCGTTAAGAGTAAACAGAACAACTCGTTTGAACCGGGCTGCCACAACTGACGCGCTTACCCGGGCGGAGAGCAATCACAATGCCCGTGTGCAGGCAGGCACTGGCCCTGCAACCCATGGGGTTCAGCCCTGATCTGCGTAGAAGAAGACCTTGCGGTACTGAGCATTCGGGTAAGGCACAGAGCACAGGTGTTGCTGCCGTTCTTTGTGAAACGGGAAGACGGACATCGGATTGCTCGTGTCAATGGGTGATGGAATGAGGGAGCACGGCAGGTGTTTTCGATGCAAATTGCCCGCCCTGAGCCTCGCGGGTGGCGGGCTAGGGTGGACAATAGGCACAGGGTCTGCGACCGGGATACGGCTGGTGGCCGGGATCCTCATTTCGCGTTTGATGGCTTCTAAGTTTTTAACAATGTGTGGTTCGCGGAAGGAGCGGCACGTGGCGGAGTAGATGCTGCGCTCCCTTGGCAAGTCCGGAAGCTTTAACTTAGGAATGGGTGGAAACAAAGGCTCCACCACCTTCCGCTCCGCCGGGCACAGAGAGTCACCTGTGAGTGTCATGTTGCTAGCTGGGTCGGCGTGGCGGCGAAGGCTGGTCATACGTTGTTGCTTTTGGCGCTTGCCGTGAACTAACCCCATGGGACTGACTGGTTGCCCAACCGGTTCTGCCAGCAGCACATACGAGCTTAGGGGACGGGGCAACCCTTTCGACTTACTCGGTGCTGGCGCGCTTCCGCCGACAGCCGTGTCTTGAGCCGCCACCTCCGTATCCAATCCAGTCATGAACGTCTTCCCCAAACTCATGCTTCGTGTCTGGTTCAGTTCAATGCCGTCGTATTGTTTCAGCGTGTCCATGTCTGTCTCCGCGGTCTTGAAATTCCAGACCGGCAGCTCGTGTCGTTTGGTTGTCGTCGCCACGTCGGTGCGGGAGTACAGCACCGTTTTCTCCCGCTCACGGCCTTGGCAGAGAGAAGCAATTTCGATACCGGACGTCGACCACATATGCACCTTCAAGTCATCGCCTGCTGTTAGAATGCTGACACGGTGCTCGCTGACGACTACTTGGATCGTGTTGATCCCGGCATCGTGGGCTTTCCACGAACGCTGCAGCGGCATATTTTGCATGTGGCGAAGCTTCCGTGGCTTGGGTTGACTGATCTCCGATGAGTGCGGAAACTTAGTAGACACCACCGAAGCGCGGGCAAGTGCTTCCGCGAGACAATAAACTGCCACGTAACCTTTATCGTCCCCCACGTACAAAATCGAGTGATTTTGGTGGTAAGCAAGGCTTGTCGGGATCATCCGGAAGTCAAACAGATTGTCGCCAACATCAGGCGGCGTGGTGCTCCACCCGGACGATGCACTACCGCGGGACACGACAAATCGCGGACTCTCAGAATCATTCCCGTTTCCTCGTTCTCCCGGCTGGTTGATAGACTCCATGTCAGGCACGTTCATCCACTTTGCCAGCAGTCTGCGGGGATGGGCATACGGTCGCATGGTCCACAGATACAAATGCCCGCTGGAATCCCCAACGGCCAAGACCGGCAGCGTGCCGAGGACACAGAGCGCGAATATCTCGCCTTCGCAGCCAGTCCCTGCCTCAAGGGGCGTCGTGGACGTGAACTTGGGATCAGGTGCTGTGGACTCTGCACAGCTTTCGAACACGTGCGTCAGCGCGAAGGTGCCTGTGTCACTGCACAGTATCCGACCCGTTGTCGTCCCGACGATGAGCATGCTGTTTGCGTGGGACACCGCGCAAAACGTTGGATTGCATCCCTGCAAGGCAAAGTTGAGCGCTGTGGCTGGCAAGCTCGCGGACTCCTCCCCGTCGCCATTGATGTATATAGGCGGACTCCCGCCCTGCGAAACAGAAACGATGAACTTGTGGCCCCTGGTTCCCGTTCCGTAGCACAAGCAAGTCACCGCCGCTCGGTGGTGTCGCATACTTTGGATGCGATGCCCCGAAGACATGACGTAGCCGGAGACTTTTCCCATGAGCGTTCCCACAAAAAACTTCCTCCCGCGGTTGCACATGCAGAACGACGTGATCTCATCCGTGACGAGATCGTCGAAGGCGCTCTGGATCAACCCCGTGTCTTCATCCCAGACTTTGATTCCCTTTTTGTGCACCGTGATGATGGTGTTCGTCACGGTGTACAGGGAGGTCAACACCGGCGCGTCATCGGCGCAGTCGTGGTTGCTTGGCTGTTCGTATTTGTATACGAACGTACACCGAGGCCCCGAAAGCACGATCGAGTCGGACGTGTCAATGTACGACATCGCCGAGAAAAGGTTTGACCGGGCGTGCGTAAATTGCCCGGAAACGTGCTGCCACGGGCAGATCGTCTGCACGGCCTCGAACGTGCGGATGTCCCAAATTTTGACGATGCCCTCACAATCCGCGGTGATCACCCGCGGCGTGTCGGGGACCGTGAAGAGCCCCATGACGGTGCCCCTGTGGGGTTGCTGCTTGTCCGTGAGCCTCCACGGGTGGAAGTCACGGATGTGCGGCACCCAAACGAGCGGGTCGTATTCG
The DNA here is from genome assembly GCA_030068145.1 of Diplonema papillatum. NCBI lineage: Eukaryota > Euglenozoa > Diplonemea > Diplonemida > Diplonemidae > Diplonema > Diplonema papillatum. The sequence continues at coordinate 227,259 of JAPJBO010000282.1, forward strand.
AACCCGGCGGATATCAAAAACTGGTGCTGCTTCGAAAACGCCAGGGCGCACACGCCCTGGCTGTGCCCGCGGAGAACCCCCGTGCAAACGTTTCTCTCCAAATTTCGGATTTTGATGGTCGTGTCCAGGCTGGCTGTGATGACCTCTTGGTCGATGACCAGAAGGTCCAATATCGCCTGGTCATGAACACGAGGTTCGGTGCGCACGACGTCCATCTTTTCGACATTCCAGTAGTGCAGAGACCCCGTCCGCGAGGCGGAGAAGAGGAGGTTGTACCGACTGCACCACTTCAGCGCCATCTGCGACTCCGGCAGGGGGACTGAACGCTTCAATGTCAACTCTTCTTCGGAATTGCCTTGCCCGCAGAGACCAGAGTAATCAGGTGTGTGCGGAGGTGAGACATCCCAAGCTTGAAGCTGGAGTCCAGCTGAACTGACGATGAGTAGACCGTGCTCCGGGACCATTTCGAGTGCAACGACGGGGTGTTGCAGTTTGGGTGTTGACCGGAGGCCTTTGAAGGTAACTGGGTCGATGAGTTTGAGCCGGTGCTGGTTGCCAAAGGTGGACACTTTGACGAGTTGGTTCACTCCCCGGTAGTAGCGCAGCTTCCGAACCTCCGCCGCCACGGAATAGCCGCCCGTCTGCGTATCGCCCACCGGGATTCTGGACACCTTGATGGGGACGTACTTCCTGATTTTTTCGTCTCCCTCGTACCGCTTCTTCATCGCCGTGTCGATGATGAACATAGTGAACTCTTCCCAAGACACCCGCGTGTCGCCATTGAAGTCGATCTCGTTGAACAGGTCGTGCAGTCGCTCAACACTGACCGCATCATCCGACAGCTTCTTCCCGACGGCAGCCTTCTTCAACACCTCCGCGAACTCGTCCACGGGCAATCCTTCGTTTTCGCCATTCTTCTCGAAGTCCTCGCGCAGGCAGTCGAGCTCGTCTTCGGACAGATTTTTCACTACCTCCATTCCCACCCTCTTCCCACCCGCCTTCATGTTATCAAATCATTTCAAAAGCCTTGGCAACTATTCTGTACGAAATTCGACCGGTGCAGAAGTACGCCGCAAGGTGTCGCCGCTCCATTGTCGCATGCAGCGAAACAAGAGCAAAAGCTCTTGCCTGTTCACCGCGAAGCAGTGCGCTGCGTGCGACAAATCGTATATGAATCTGCCTCCGCTTACGTATACACCTGTGCACTCTGGTATCACAGGATGGCCCCAGAACACGATGAGTGGTAAGAGTTGGAGATGCGTTCAAAATCTTCCTTCACTGGGGTTTATGGTTGAGACGCCTGGACCTATTCGGATCATCCAAGCTTCTGTTGCAAGACGGCTTGTCGGCTGCTGCCTCGGTTTTGCTCGGATCGACCAGGATAGGGATGGCCCGGAACACGTGCAGATATTTAGTATGTACAGCTGCTGTCCACCTTTCAGTCATTGCCCGGGAGCGCACGTAGCGAGGGGTTGCTCCCGTGTTCTGCTTGTCATTTCGCGAACAAAAATGGGATGGTTGAAACACTTTGTTTTCCACATTTTTTTTGTCAGTGTCAGTTGCCAAAAGCGACGCAAAGGTGCGAGAACGCACCTTTTCGTCAGTTTCCCACCACTCCTGGGCGAGGTAGGACCTCAACGAGTGGAGTTGCGTAGAGTTAGAAAGTATAGACCTTTTTGTTGCTTTTCCGCGATTCTCGTTCAGCCAGTTGCCTGTGATGGCGTTCTTTTTGAATGGTGCTCTTCTTCGTTGGCTTTTTTTCCGGCTCAATCAGGGGAAAACGATGCGTGTGTGTGTGTGTGTGTGTGTGTGATCTCAGTAGTGGGTAACCCCTGAGCGGAGTCTAGCCCAGTGTGTGTGTGTGTGTGTGTGTGTGTGAGGGTATGTGTAGGCGACACCGAGAAATGCACCGGTGTTGTCTGTTTGAGCGGGAAAGACGCTTGTGGCTTCTTGTGCATATTTTTTTGCCATTTCGTGTGCATAGGCACGCAGAGAGAGATCTGCAAACGAGCGTGTGATGCAGAAGAGAGGAACAGAAGGATGACCGAGAACTTTGTAACGAAGTGAGAGAAGTTCTGGACAAGCTTCTCCCGCCTAGTCCACCCGACGGGTGGTACTGTCCCCGACTTGGCCTAGACAATTAAGTCCTCAAGGGTTGACAGTTCATCATCGGATGACCACGGGTCAGGCCGATCGGAGTTGAGCGGAATTTCCAGGACAGAGAGCCGCGGACGAACGCAAGTGTCACCCTCCCGAAGCGGGAACGAGCAGGCAAGACGAAGAATGTGGGAAGGACTGAGAACAGAGGAGAGGTCAAGGCAAGGGTCGGAGAACCCCGCGGTAAATGCATTGGACGTGACGACCGCTATGGGAATAGACGTGTAAGGCAAAGGTGCGGGAGACTCAGAGGCGACAGACGACGAAACGACCGGATAAACATCTCCAAAGGGATGCCTGCACAGTGCTGACACTATCAGACTAGAGTTCCGCATCGGCGTAACAACGTGGCGCAACAGGAACGGGCCGCAAACCGCGGCCACGCCGCTGGAGGAACTTGAGCACGACCAAATGACTTGCTTCGTCGACAAATCCCAGACCTCCAGCGTCCCTCCCCTCGTCAGTGCCGCCCGGTGCTCGGTCAGAGACGCTGACTTCATGGCCCATCGCTTCGACGCGCACACCATGAATCCCTCTTCCTTTACGCATGTTCCTCGATCGTACACATAATAGCTCCCCGACCCCACCACCAAGGCAACGACGGTGTCCGAATGCGCGCACACCGCATGGATAGTCGCGCCGGCCAACTCGATGACGATGTCTTCCGTCGGATGTCGGAAACTCTTGATCTCAACCCGGCCGGATGACCCCGCCATGGCGAGGCCCACCCGCGCCTTCATTGAGAAGCAGCGGATGAAGTCGCCGTAGCCGACCGAGTAGAAGCGGTGCTGCTTCTTGTGCACGCCGACGCTTTTGCGGTCGGATGTCAGGTAGGCGCAAACGTCGTTGTCCAGGCAAGCGCCGGAGGCGGTCACAAAAGACTCGCGCGTCACGCCCACGGGGTGCACGTTATCGAACGGTGCCTCCAGTCGAACCCGCCTGCACCGCCGCTGCCCTTGTTCCTGGGTCCCTGCTTCTGGTACTTTTGGCCCCCGTGTGCGCCGCTGAGTCCAGCACCACAGGGCGACTCGGGCTGCAACGTCTTCGGGCATCCCTTCTTCTTCCGCCCACCCTTTCACGGCCAGGCCGCGCACTCTACTGCACCCCTTGCTCGCCTTCCCGAAGGAGAGCCACGTGAACCCATCAGCGTACCGCAGAATCCCGGCGATCACATCCGGCGGGACGTGTAGTAGCGTCGTCGCGCACATTGCCACCACCCACTGCCGCCCACCCCTGCTTTCAAGAGGTGCAGATTTGAGTTTCCACCCTCCGAAAACTATGAAATTACTTACGACCACAGCTAATAATCAGAACTTCACGACATTCTTGCCAAGCATGACGGAGACAGCGCAAGCTTCCCAAGGTTGCTCGAGCGTTGGTTGGGCAACCTAAGGACAGCGTCTAGTTGCCTGATGTAGCAGCAGGTCTTTCGGCACTCGATGCCGAACGTATTCGATGGCGCATCTTCCGAATCATAACGCATCGCGAACGGGCTGTTGGCTCCTGACACATTTCACAGGAAACGAAAAGGCAAAAAAAAGGAAGTCTTACGAGATGCTAGCTTCGGAGGATGGTAAACGTTGACGTCCGCATAAAAGCGGCATGAGCGGCCAAATAAGAACAAGAGAGACGGATAGAGAGAGAACAGATGAAAGAAGAAAAAAGATCAGACGAGTCGAAATCTGTTCTCCGTGTGCGGTTATTTGTGTCTCGACTTTCTTCGCAGGCAGACAGAAGGCCTGGGGGGTGAGAACCTACAGCCGTCTGAGCAATCCGGTAAAAAAATCAGGGCGTCGGCCCTACTTGTAACTGCGACTCGCTAGAACGCACTTGACTTGTCTTCTATTCACGGTGGCAAATCTGCGAAGTAAACTCCGAGAGCAAAGCGGCCTGGGGAGGGGGATTCCACCTCTGGTAGGTTATAGCTTCTCTTCTTACCAGGTTTTAGTTTTTTTCTTTCGTTTGAGACAGGGCATTAGCTTGGTCTCCGGCTCATTTTCCAAATTTGGACCGCTGACGGCTTTTTGCGTCCTCACTCAGGAGAGGGCTCAACACAGCGCGACGCGACGTATCTTCACGACAATGCTGGGCCCTGGGTGCCTCGGATTGCACGTTGGCCACCTCTGCCGGGGGCCTGGGTGATGGTGTCGGGCCATTTTTTTCTTCGTTTTCGCCGCCGGATTTTACAAATTTGGACTGACAGTCCAAATGTGGATATAGAAGCTAATACCCTGGTTTGACGTTGTTGCGTGCGGTTCGTCGAAGGCGCGACGTGCGCCAGCATGGCGTTGCATGGCACTCGTAGTGAGCCGGTCCACCCGTATCCCCTGGAACTGCATCAAATTGCCTGCCGCTGTATCACGGCGTACTACGGACAGCACGGTTTGTCAGGAGGGGATGCTGGGCTTTCGTCGCCTCATAGGCGATGATTCTAGCAGTTTCGTTGTCGAAAGGCACGCGAGCCCCTAGGAAAGGCGCACGCAGCTCGCGGGAAAGAAATGCGCAGCTTTGTTTTCTGCTGGTACCTTCGTTGTGTTGCCAACATTGTGTATATGAGACGATGCCAAAACCCCGATGCCAAAAAAACCCCCCCCCTCCCCTTTGCACTTGGAATGGGTATGTGCTCAACACCGCACTGGTCCCGTCTGCGCCGTGTTTCGGTCCTTAAGCCACGGACACATAGGGCGGACCATCATCATCGCGGAACCTGAGTGTCTGCAGACAGGACAGCGGTGTGAGTCTGGTTTGTCAGGCGGCTGTTCGTAGCTCGTCACAGCCAGGTGCTACTAGAGCACAGGCGAATCCGTCACGGGGAGAAGGCCCCTACAACCGTGTCTGAGCAAACGCACACTGCAAAGGGGAGAGTGTTTCTTCGGTTTGAAGAGGGGAAGGGGGGTTTTTTTGGCATCTTATCATATGCAATACTTTATCTTCTCGTGCCTTTGAGTGAAGAGGCTCTCCAGCGAGTCTCTGTTTGAGCTTCGTCGCCTCATCATAAACGGAAGGTTGATACCGGTAGCGGTAGGAGGAGGGGGTGAAATTCCATTTATTGCTTGTGCATTGCGAATCCTGGGTTGAAATGAAAACAATCCCAGCGAGTTGGGCGCAGAAACGAGCTGACCACGATGGCGAGATGAAACAAAGTTTTCAACGAGATTGGGCAAGCGAGGTTGTTCACTGCAGGTCTGCAAATCTCATACGCGCCTCTGTAACAGGCGGCGTCCGATAGATACTGCGACGAGAGAAGGAGACGAAGAGAAGAAGTTCGCTCTGAGACGAGCCCACGCACAGCTTAATGGCTTTCTCTCTTGCTCCAGCTGATGCTGTCAAGTCGACAACTCCTATAATCATCAACTTTGTTTGATTTACCTGTTTGAAGCTAGCTACAACACAATGCTCAATGCTCTGCGAGGCGTGACTCTGTCTATGCTGACAAGACCCCGGCGGTTAGAAACGAACCCATGAGGGGTCATACGCTAGTACTGTTTAGGCACGATGCCTTGTGTGCACTGATTCCGGCGCTACTATTCGAAGAAAAGTCAGAAAAGGGGATTGAAAGACTCCGATGGGATGGGACCCCGAAGATCGCTTCGTTTGCAGTGGTTGGTGCACGAGATATTTGGTTGGCAAGGCGGATATTACACGCGTTTGAGGTCTAGTGATACCGTGGTAGTCGCACATTCTCGCGAAACAGTTTTTCTAGCTTGAGGACGCGTAATACTGCTGCCCTTTTGGAAAGCGGTGCAGATTGGGTCTTGAACCCCAGCCAGCAAGACCGTGCGGCAACAGGGTCCACAAATTCGCCTGGTCTTGGAGTGGTTGTTTGCATCCGAGGTTGGATCTTTTGGGGCGAAAGCGCTGCTTGAAATTTCTGCGGTTCTTCTCCGAGTGGCTTCCCGCTAATGTAAGCCATGTGTGTGAAGAATCTAACTCGTTTTAGCCTCGGGGTCGAGGTGGCCGAGATAAGCCGCTTTTGACAGTATTACTCATCTGAACGAACTGCAGGGTAGGGGTTGGGGCTCAGCACACCACAAAAGCCAGATCGGGCATTGACACCGTCGTCCGAACCTGCCCATTCACGCAGAGACTATTTCACTGTTTGCGATGCAGACTACGAACGCGCGTCTGCCCGTTGCAGCCTTGATTCTTGCAGTTGATTGACCAATCAACTGCAAGAAAGAGTCGCAAAGGAGCGCCGCCCTACGCCGAGTTCGTTTTTGAATCGTGTAAGTATTAGAAGGTGGAGGGAACGGCGAACAACGACAACGGCAAACACAGCACTGCGGTGGGGCAACCGCAACTTGCACGCGCCATCCTTGCAAGGATGGGAGGAGCTGGGAGATGCAGTAGCCGTCGCAGGCTCCCTTGCAACCGCGGTGGCCGCCGTGGGGCGGGCACGACGCTTGCCGACTCGAGCCGACTCATCGTAGTGGACTAAACCCATCTTCCACCTGTCTTTTCGGTTTCGCAGTGCATGCTCTCAAAAGAGAGAGCTAAACATTGCACGGCACCCGTTTCTGCCTGATCTGGGCGCTTGGCATAACAGAGTTACAGACCAAGCAAAAAAGTCGAATGACAGTCGCCGAGTGTACTGATGCTGCAGAAATTCAATCTTCTTGCGGCTTGAAGGCAGCCGCATCTAGCAACGCCGGCTCGTTCGCCTTGCACTGGCAGTGCTTGGCAAGCAGACCGAGCAAAAAATTTAGACAGGCGCTTCGTTTTGGTTGATCGAGTTCCTTGTTCGTATCTTGTTTCTTTTTCAGGTCAGGATTCTGATCAATCGTCAACCTTGCAGCGTGACCCACAAGATCGCTGGTAAGAAAAACTAATGACAGTAGCAGAGGAGCATCTCGAACCGTGAGCAGAAGCCCCGTCAACTGTTCCCTGCAGGATTTGCGTACTCCAAGAAAAGAAGGCCCAAAACAAATGCCGACGCCGTGCAATGGAGGAGGAGCTAGACGGACCAGCTCCGCGACGGATTTCGAAGGCAGCGGCGTTTGACGTTTGAAGTAGCGACGCCAACTTGTTCGCCTTGTGTACGTCCTGTCAAATGTCCTGCGTCGCCCCGAGGGAAGAGGAAATCGAGCACGGGCGCCGGTGAGCTCCTGAGAGCGCAAACAAAGAGCACCACCACAGATTGTGACCATCCCACAAGAGAATGAGATCTCCCCTGTTTTTCCATGCACATCCACAAGACACCCTACTACACGAAGAACGTGCAGCTTTCCAGGATAGTTAACCCTGTCCCCGCGTGAAGCGTTTCAAGGGTCAACCCTTCCTTCAAAAAGAGACGACTGCATCATCCGGGGCCTGTGGACATGGTCAACAGGATCGTCAATGTGTCACCACTTCCGATCTCTGCATCCGGGTTGGGGATCTTTCCGCGTCGCCGACTCGCTCGTCTCGCATCTCGTTGGCCGCGCGACGGAAGAAGCGGAAAAGGCCCACGCAAAGCTAATCCATGCTCGCGTGTATAGGCGAGGCACGGACGGATGGTTAGGGCGGGTGTTATGCGTCGAAACCGCGCCGCGATGCGGTACGAGGAAGTCAAGCACGGGCCGACTGGGAGTCGGGCTGCGTGAACGGGGGGGCGACGTGCTCGCGCGAAGGCTTTGCAGAGCCGAGGAATCGGAAGACGGCCGCGTCGGCCGGCGGGTGCTGGGTGGGCACCGAGAGGACTGCGAGGAACTTCTTCTTATCCGACTCGGTCAGGTCGCCGTCGCGCAGCTTGCGCGTGTGCCGCGCGTAGGCGACGAAGAGGCACGCGAGCCGGGCGTACTTGTCGCGGATACGGCGGACCAGCAGCTCCTCGAGCTCCCCCAGCTTCGCGCCCGACGCGACTGCGTCGACTTCGGTCGCGAAGCAGCACAGGGCGACCGACTTTTTCAAGCCGCGCCACCGGCTGCAGTTGACCGACAGCACCGCACGGGACGGCATGTTCCCGCACTCCGGCTTCTTCCGGCCGAAGGCAAGGTGCAGGGATCCGTCGGGAAGCCCGTCGCTGGCGAACGCCTTCTTGAACGACTTCTTCAGCATGCCGATGACGTTGCACTGGTAGCTCGGGACGTAGCTCTTCGAGAACGGCACCACGCGCCGCAGCGGCTCGGGCAGCAGCTGCGCGAGGAGCCCCGCCGCCTGCGCCGCGACCGACGCGTCCGGCGACGTGACCACGACCTGGTCCCCGGACGCCAGGTGGAACACCAGCAGCCGGAACGCCTCCGCCGGCGCCACGCACCCCGGCGGCAGCGCCCCGCAGGGGCCCTTCAGTAGCGCCTTGCGGATGTCGCTGTGGCCCAGCGCCGCCGCCGCCGGCGGCGGGCCGGCGCCGACTTCGTCGTCGCCCGTCGCGTCCGTCCGGGGGGTGTCGGATCCCTGCCGGTTGGCGCCCCGCTCGGCAACGCCGGCAGGACTGCCCTTCGCGGAGGGTCGCATCGACGCCTCCCTCTCATCCTCATCGCTGGCTGACGACGCGTGCGACTCGGTGAGTCCAACGGATACCGCCAGGGGACGTGACCCTGACAACGGCGTCCTGTACTCGTACGAAGAGGCGGACGCGTCAAAAGTGGGCTCTTTGCCGTCGGGTTCTCTGCCGTTCAACCCCGGGGGAGCTGGGGTCGCGAAGCCGGCGACCCGGAACAGCGGCGGCGACTTCTTCAGTAGCAGCCGCGTCGACGCGGTATGCAAGCACCAGGCCAGCCGCGAGTGCACGTCGCGCATCAGGTTCTTGTGCGACGCAACCTCCGACAGCCTGCGGAGCTCGCTGGGTTCCTCACCCGGGTGGTCGGCCGCCTGGGCGAGGTCTGTGAGTCGGCGTTTGCGGCTTTCGCGCTGGAAGCGCTGCTTCGACAGCTTTTTGATGCCGGTGGCCACGTCGCGCAGGGCAGCCTCCATGAAATTGGCGTGCGCCATCAGGTTGTTGATGTCCTTGCGGACGTAGATGAGGGCGAGGGTCCTGTGGAGGCCGCGCGCCTCCCAGTCGAGGACTTGGAAGATGTAGGCGAAGGTGAACTCTTTGTCCGAAGAGCCGAACACCATCTTGCCCTCTCTCCCTTGGATCGCCTCGGCGGAGAGTGCACGGAGGCAGATGTGCTTCACTATCGAAGCCGCGGGAGGCGGCACCGAAGGGGAGGAGACGTACGTCTTCGACCCGGTCGGCGCCGACGCGGTGCTGTGCCGGGTCTGCCTCCACTGGGAGTGGCTCATCGCCGGCGACGACACATCATCGTCGTCTTCGACGACCGTCGTGCGGAACCACACGAGCCGGTCCTCGACGCCGTCGGCCTTCTCCGTGCAGCACAGCAGCGGCTTGGGGCCGGTTTCCTCGCTGTAAGTAGCGAGGAGCAGCGCGTGCATGCTCGCGCGGCGAGCCGCGGCGGCTCTGTCTTTTTCCGCCCGCTTGCGCCCTCACCCCCCACCGCTCTTTTCCTACTTTCCGGGTGCTACAGACTACTCGTACAGTGTGTGCAGTGGGTTGGTTGAACTGCTACCGCTACAGGGTGCGGTTAGTGCAGTGTGACTACTACTGCTACAGGGTGCGGTTAGTGCAGTGTGACTACGTCTGCTACAGGGTGCGGTTAGTGCAGTGTGACTACTACTGCTACAGGGTGCGGTTAGTGCAGTGTGACTACGACTGCTACAGGGTGCGGTTAGTGGAGTGTGTACAGGTTGTACTACTACTTCTGCAGGGTGCGGTTAGTGCAGTGTGTACAGATTGTACTACTACTTCTGCAGGGTGCGGTTTGTGTGTGTACAGGTTGTACTACTACTTCTGCAGGGTGCGGTTAGTGCAGTGTGTACAGGTTGTACTACTGCTACAGGTGTGACCGGTCGACTGTGCTACAGTATCTGGTGGGAACTGAAGCAAATCGCTCACGGCTGGATGAGTACATCAACCGATCCCGGGCGCGGGTCTTTTGAGACCGACATTGGCATGACAAGAAGAGGCGCCTCTGTGCAGACGGATGCAAGTTGTGTTTGCATTCCAGCCCGACACGAGCAGAAGATGCGTTTCTGTCCGACGGATGAATTCATTACTGCATTTGCAGCCTGACACGAGCAGAAAGTGCGTTTCTGTCAGACGGATGAATTCAGTATTGCATTTCCAGCCTGATACGAGCAGAAAGTGTGTTTCTGTCAGACGGGTGCAATTTTGCTTCTGCATTTCCAGCCCAAAGTGGGTTGGCTCCGGTCACAGCTGCATCGCAGGTTTGAGCGCGTCGTCGGGTCAAAAGGAACGTCGCATTGGTGCGGCTCGAACAACTAATGGAACAGTGGGAGCAGTGTACATAAAAAAGAGAGGGAGGGTAAATGAGGGCCCACAGAGAGGACGAAGCCGTGGCGGGGGGAGGCTTGCAAGAACGGGTATGGATTCAACACCGCACTGGTCCCATCTGCACCGTGGTTCGATCCTTTAAGCCGCGGACACAAAAGGCGGACCATCATCACAGCGCGGAACCTGGTGTCTGCGACAGCGGTGTGAGTCTAGGTTGTCAGGCAGCTGTTCGTGGCGGAGGGGGCGCGCGGGAAAATTCATACACCCCGCACTTCCACCCCGGATTGCGGGAGTGGTTCTGCGGGCGTCTGTGCGTGGTCTCACTCCCTCAATGCGGGAACGGCCAGTCGCGCACTTTTCACCCGCATTCCCTCTGAATTCGCCTGCTGAAGTCCGAGGTGTGTGAGGCATGTGGGGACAACGATGTGTCACCGGTTCGTGTGTAAGCAGAACTCTGCCTCTGATGCGACTGCGACACAATGTAATATGCAAGTTTGCCTCCGACGTGCTTGATGCTAGAGACGAGAGGGAGACGGGAAGACTTGAAACAACTAATATTCAAAGACATCTTTGAGCTGGTGTTCCGTGGGGTGAGTGCCGGTAGACTGGGCAGCGACTATCCGTGCACGGCCCGAGAGCGGCACATACCTTCGGGGAGAAGAGGCAAGAAGGGGGGGAGGAAACTTTCGCCCTGCTGCTGGTGTGCGGAAGCTGTCAAGCACCGCTCGTCCACAACAGGGTTCGAAAAGTCGATCAACTAATCGCGTCAGGACACAATTTGCGAGAGTAAAACCGTGCTCCCTACGTTAAACATGACGCGACGCATGGCAGAGGGTGTGCTCTGAGTCACACCCGAAAAGCGGGTGTGTCACCCGCCTTTCAACTCCAGCTTTCGCTGCAGCTTCTGAGGGCTGGACTACACCGTGCATGCAGCACGTGTCAGTAACCTGGATCGCTAAACAAGAGTATCGGCCATGCTCCAGGAGTCAGCCGCAATGATCGAAATGTACTAATCGTGAGGAGGGCTAGCGTGCAACGATGCGTTATTAATACAAAAAGAGCCTTCGCATTTTTACTGAACCGGTCCCGCACTCGTGCACACATGAGGGGGATAAACCTGAGGTTTCAGCTAAGGGGTCCAAAAGGGTTCAGTAGTCATCTGGTCTGGTTCTGATTGTATCCAGTCTATCAGCCAGTTCAGTCACCACCCTTACTGTCGGTTTCCCCCAGACAGTAAGTGTCAAACACGCCCTTCCGAAGGCGGTTGATGGAGGGAAGTAGCTTGTGCCAGACTAGACCCAGAGGTGCTTCCGTCTAGACTTGGTAGGGTCTCTACCGAACGGCAGCGGCATGGGGGTTGGAAAGGACAACTTCCTGTTTGAGGGTCTTCTTTCAGAACCTAAACTACATTCTGCACATGAGAGACGAACCCAAATGCTCAGCGCCTAGTAGATTGATGATAGCCAGGCTGTGAGACGGGGAGACGGCTCCTGTTGTCGTGCCAGGGCAGCCCTACCTAATTAATGCTGCGGTCGCACCCTGACAGCAACGCAAAAACCCTTCGTGAAAAAGAGTGCTCCGTGGACGAAACAGACAGTGATGACAGGTCTCGGCGAGTTTACGGCCGAGGAACAATTTGAGGCAGACAGTTGTTGACGGCCAACTCGGGAAAGCTGCCCCCCCTACCTGCGCCCTACTTAGACGTCCGGAGCCGAAATCCAGCGACAACACTGCTAGTAGCCCAGTCCGGGGTATTTGCTGCAGTCATTATTCTGCCAATGTCGCACCGGCCGGCGTTGTTTGCGGGCAGCATTCGTTCTACTGGGCACAACTCAAGTGCATGGCGGCGATCGTGGCGATTTGTTGCAAGATCGTCTGCTCCTCGTCTGTAAAGGCGGTGACACCGAGCGTCGTCTTGTTTACAACCTGACGTTTTTGGTGGGCGATTGTGGTTGATAAACAGCACTCGGTGGTCTAGCCAACCTCAGAGGAGAAACAATCATCGAGGGGCTGTCTTGTGCTTAGTCCGAAGGAGGATACAGGTGGGTACAAAATGAGTCGTTCTCGTGGTCGTAGTCTCTCGACTCGTAGCTGCGAAAAGACAGGCGCTTCGGTTTGTTTGTGCGTGCCGGGTGATCGTTTTCCCACTTGTATTTACCCTGTAAGGAATTCTGATCAACCACCAAAACACGCTGCCTACGTCTTTTTAGCCTGCACAATACATTGAAGGGCAAGTGGCAAGAAGTGTCAGTATTAAAAAAAAGGGGGAGGGTGAAGAAGGGGGGAGGAAGGAACCAGCGGGATTGCATACTTGCAGGACGCCCAGGCAGGTTCCGGCCTGCGATAGCGGCAGGGCGATGACGGTTTCGATGGGGAAGCCGTGCACGTTGTCGATGGCCGCTTTGTACGAAGGGTGTGCGACGACGTTTTCGGCCGAGTTGAAGACGCGGATCTGGCCTGTTCCCACCGCCCCGACGATCCCAACGGCGTCGGTGCACAGGGAAATCCCGTCGCTCGAGACCGTGCGCAGCTTCCCGTGGTCGATGAACCACAGGGCCGCCGCCTGCGCCTCGAAGGCGTCGGGGATCTCCGAGCACATGATCTTGCGCAGCGCCTCCTCGCACGCGGCGCGGGACATCGTCTTCGGCAGCGCGTCCATCTTCTTTATGATGGCCCCCGACTTGTTGACCCGGTCCGCCGCCGCCCGCAGCGACATGGCGCTCATCGCGCTCTGCACGTACACTGCGTACGTCGTCAGGGCGATCTCCAGATCCGCCCCGAACGGCACGTAGTGCACCTTGTTGTCAACCCCCGTGTTGAAGCAGTTGGCGGCCTGTTTTTGTGGTAGGGAAAGGTGTGTGTGTGTGTGTGTGTGTGTGTGTGTGTGTGTGTGTGTGTGTGTGTGTGTGTGTGTGTGTGTGTGTGTGTGTGTGTGTGTGTGTGTGTGTGTGTGTGTGTGTGTGTGTGTGTGTGTGTGTGTTACGGACCCGTTTTAACGTGGTGCCTCCCTTCACGAAAGTACGACCACGCTCAGATTAAGCTAGGTGACGGCCGATGCACCCCCGGGCTGGGAGTGGGGGCCTCCATTCGCTCTCCTGTTTGCGTGATGCTTTGTGCAGCAGCTGGCTAATGCTTCGTTTTCAGCCACACAATCGCCGCAACGTCCTAGTCTGTGAGCTGTGCAGAAGTGCATCCGGGGCCTTAGACCATCCGATCCGTGATGATGCTGCTTGAGGCGACAGCAGGTCTCCGCCGGTAGACGCTTTTTTACGCACTCACTGCATCGCGGCTTTTTGTGGAGCGAGCAAACCACTCCAGGGCGGGAAGTGTTAGCAGCGCCTTCTGGGGCCTCGCACGGGGGGGCACCTTTGCGCGGGTCAGTGCTTGAACCCCTTTCGGCCTCTTCCGTTCTGCCTTTCCAGTCGGGTTTTCCCTGTGTCCATCCTGCCGGGTAAGCCTCCTCTGGCAAGAAGGTTGCGGCCCACTTCAGGTGTGGCGGGTAAGGGCTGCTCTCATGTTCGTCCGCGATTCCCGCCTGCGCGTGTTCGCGTATCCTCACGATGATGCCTTCTGTCGCCTCTGACAGCTGCGCTCGTCGGGAGACGCCCCGTACAACCGTCCCTCCCAGGGATGTCAGCACGGTGGAGGAGTACTCATGGCCATAGAACCACGGCTGCCCCGTCACCTTCTTGTACGCCTTCCCCATCTCAACGAGGCTAAGCGCTTTGCCCAAGGCGGACCGGCGAAAGTCGGTTAGCATCTTCTCTTGCCTTCGAGGAGTCGGCCGCTGGCGCTGCACCAAGTCCATGGCGGCGTTACTCAGGGCATCAGCGTCCGTGTTCCTCTCGCGCTTGACGTGCTCGATGCGCACTGTCATCCGTCGCTGCAGGGAAGAAACCATTCTGGCAGCGCGTGTCTGGTATGGCTTGAGCTCCTCGGAACATGCCAGGCATCGCAAAAGCTGCCCCACTACCAGTGCCGAGTCCCCCCGCACCGTACACTGCGTGCCGTCCGCATCGTTCGCTTCGTTCAGCAGATGCAGGCCCGCTAGCACCGCTTCATACTCTGCCACGTTATTGCTGCGCACGGTGGGCAGCGGCAGGATTACCTCCGACACCTTGACGCCGTCTCGGTACATTACCGCCCCTGCGCCAGCAACGGCGAAGGCGGTTCCGTTCGCTCTCGCCCCACCATCGAAGCACACAAGCAACCTGCTGTCGCCCATTTCCCCATCCGCTAGCGTTGTGCGAGCTGCTGTCACCTTGCCTGTCTGTGCTTGAGGTACTGCTGTATAGTACCTGCTTTTGAGGTCAGGGAGCCGCTGTCCGGTGTGCATTTCGAACTCTACAGCTAACTCGATGAAGCTGATGCCCAGCTCGTCGTGTCCCGGGGGTGCCCATTTCACCTGCCGCAGCCAGTCGGTGAACGCCATCCACATTTCCCGTCCGTATTTCCATTTCGTTGTCACGGCGGATGGCGCAATGAAAGGGACTGCGAGTCGGCAGGGTTCAGTTGGTCTCCAGCCTCGCGGGTAGCTCTCTGTCCTGTGATGCCGGGCTGACCTGTCGAGCAGGCCGTCGGCACCCTGGCGTTCCCTCAGCACTTCGACAAAGAACAGTTGCAGTCGCTTCACTACATGCCGCCTTTTCTCCTTTTCTGCCGGCAGCACGGAGGTGCTTTCGTCTACCTGAGGGGCTGGGGCTATCCCGCACAAGCGCAGACACGGGGGCCAGTTTACCTGCATGGTCCTTATGTCTTCGTACTTCGCGCGCAAGTGCTCCCAAGCGGGGCAGCTCCAGAAAAGGTGATCCACCGTTTCTCGTTCCTCCGTATTGCAGTATAGACAGCTTTCTTCACCGGCCCCTGTTCGTCCAGCCGCCGGCGTGGCTCCCACAATCACTGATTTCAGCATGCCGGCTTGATACGCGGTGAGTGGGGAATCGTGCATCTCCAGCAGGTGCCGGGTTGTCTGGTAATCCACCCCGTCCCGCACTCCCCCGAAGTCTCCTCCCCGCCTTGCCGCGAGCTGAGCCATTTCGCGTAGTCTCAAAGCGTATCGCAGGTCGTGCTGTAGAAGCTTCGTGTTGTCCTGTGCCGCTGCATCATGCACTACCTCGTCTCCGGCTTCGTTCGTGTAGGCGATGCTGGTTGGTGCCACCCATCGCCACCCGAGTCCGTCTAGCGCTTCTTTGAAGAAGGCGAAAGGTCCATGCAATGTCGCAAGCGAGTCGCTGTGCTCCCACGCTGTCTGTGACAGAGATCTCGCGGACTCCCACTTCTTGAGTTGCACTGCCCAGGTGGTGATTCTTCTGTATGCCGGCACAACTACCGGGTCGAGTCGGTGCCCATGATGTAGGATATGTAGGACCGCCTCTTGAGCTCGGCGCGGCGGCCCAGTCCACATCGCCTCCGTGAACAATCTTCTCAGGCGCACGCTGTCCCGCTTCGTCATTCCCGATACTGCTGCACCGTAGTACCGTTTAGCTCCCGCTGACATGCTGACCACGAGGTCCTTCGCTTCGCCTGGCAGCGGGAGGCAAGCTGCCCTTTTCAGCACCCGCTCAGCTTCGGAGTTCCTCTCCACAATCCGTTTCGACGGCCGAATTACCTCCCCCGGTGGCACCTTCTCTGTGGTTAGCATCACGCCGAGAACGTCGAATGTCACCCGCCTTTGTATACCTTCTTGTCGCCCGTTGTTCACTGCTGTGCCGTCGCTTTCCGCATAATCAAGGGTTTGCGGGGTGTCCGACGCCGTCGTGAAAAAATGCGACTTTTTCTGCGTGCAGACTTTCATCCCGGTCAGCCCGGCGAACATTCCTGACCGCCTGGCTGCCTCCTCTAAATCGGCAAACGTCTTCAGCATTGCATACACGTCATCGACGTACGATAGCGGAATCGCCGCTTCGATGTCCGCTACGTGTCGCATCCAGACACTGATGATGACGTTAATTAGGATGACACTCAGCGGGCATCCCTGCATTATCCCGTTCGTAGGCACGAAGCCTTCTCCAACCGTTGCTCCCACCCGGAAGTGACGCCGCATGTTGGTGTAGGCTGCCCTCAGAGTCCGCAGTACAACCTCGTTAAACCCCAGCTCCTCGGCCAGCTTAAAGGCTACTTCGATCGGTACCGAGTCAAAGCACTTTTGGAAGTCCAGCGCTAGGCCAAAGAGTGGCTCTCCCGTTAGGTGCGCCTCTTCGATAAGCGCTGCCAAGTGCCATACCAGGTCGTCTGTTCCATGTTCCTTCCGACATCCATGCAGGCCGCTCGGCGCAATCTCGTCCATCCACGCGAGTGCTGCCTTCGCCCTTACGGCTGCCCATATCCGGTACAGGACAGGCGTTATCGAAATCGGTCGTTGCGACAAGGGGTCCCCGTTGCTTTCGGGCTTCGGAAGCAGGTGAATGATCGCATGCATTAGCTGTTCCGGCCATCGTCCCTCGCTTTCCACTGCGTTCATGGCATCTGCCATGAGTTGTAGGATTTCCGAGGGGAGTTGTCGTAGCTCGTGCACGCGCCATCCATGTAGTCCGGGGGACGATGTCTTTTTCATCTTCTTGAGTGCCGCGTCCACATCAGCAGCACTGATGGGCTCGCATTCCATCGCATGCGGCGCGGGTAGATACCGTGCGTACTGCGACTTGAATGCCTCCCACTCTGGCTCCGGTTGGTCCGCATACTTTTGAAATATACCTCCCCAGGCGCCGGGCCCTCTCAGCATCTCATCGATCTCCGTCGGGCACGCGGTTAAGGTGCCATCCTGTCGTCGCAGAAATGCCGTTGGGATCCCTTGCTGTCCAGCTAGAAACCGATATATATCGCCTTTTTCTGGGCCACTCCAAGCCTTCTGCATTCGATCCTTCCAGAGGCGTGAGCGCTGCGTCTTCAGCGCGGCAATCGCTTCACGTTGGGATCCTTCCAGCCTCTCTACCGCCGCCACGAGTTCCTGCAACTCATCGCTGCTTCCGAAGTGCGTGAGCTGCGGTAAGAACTCTTCCACATTTCTTCTCCGCAACGCGTTTCGTGCGTTGCGTTCTGCTACCGTCATCGCACCCACTTGTCCGCTACCGAGCCTCTGCCTTGCCTCCGCGACCACTGAGCGTAGCATTCCAAGAACTCTATCGCGTTGCTTCGTGGACCAATTCATAGCTCCTCGCGTCGTGCATGCCTGCCTCGCAGATGCGTGCGCCTCCCGTGTGCGGTAGCCGCCGGCTCTACCCCGGTAAGCAGTCGACCCTGGTTCGAGGTTCTCTCGGTGCAAATCAATCAGGTACGCCTCCGCCACTTCAGACGCATTCCTCAACGCCCCGTCCGCCCCACTTTCCGTTCGCTTTCGACGCAAGGCCGACGCTAGCATGCTCTGCTTCTGCTCCTGCGTCTGCACTGGCACTCTCCTCGGGAAAGGGGCGGGTATCCGGTGGTTGCGTTTGGGCGGCGTGAAAGCCGGTATGTTGAGTGTGACAAAGATTGGGCAGTGGGTCGGTATGTCATACTCTCCCGCTTTCGCGGTTTGGACGGTCACCACGGTCTGTGCTGCTACTGCGTTCAGGAAGCACATGTCTATTCGGGAGCCCGCCGCCGCCGCCCAGCAGGTGGGCGGTGCGTCCTGTGACCCCGCTCGCGCAGCCGCTGACGCCGCATCGACCCATCCACTTTGGCAGGCTGTGGTCAGGGACATGCTTTCCTCTGCCGGCGTGTTGAAGTCACCCATGACAGCTATCGGTACCTGCCCGAGTCCTGCCGCCATTTCGAAAACATCTGCAATGAGCTTCTCCCGATCCCGTACCACCGCCGCCTCCCTGCCTACGGGTGCATACACCGATATCACGTGCAGCACCATACGCGCATTTCCCGTTGCCACCACCGCGTGCGCGACTCGTGTACTCCTCGCCAACTCTCTCTCCAACTCTGTTGTGGGCTGGGAGACACTAGCCACCATGCCGCGGGTGGCGACAGCTGCGCCTCCTGGCACCCGTTGTCCTATACCGTTCGCACCCACAACAACAGGCACGTCTTCGCCCCAGTGACAGTCCCATCCGTATGCCGCAAGAAACAGCCCGCATGTCCTTTTTGTCTCTGGGCCCGCCCTGGTCTCTTGCAGAGCGACGATGTCCGCCGGGAGGGTCGCCACTGTCCGACTTCTCGCATTTATGGAACCCACGTTTGCCGTTGCTAGCACTATCGTGCGACCAGGGGGCGCTATCGTATTCCGGGCTGAGAGTCTGGGTTTACTGTCTGCTGCTATCTCACTCAGGGGAAGCTGTGACACCTCGGGGCCGAGGGTCGACAGCAGCTGCAGAGTTTCATGCGGTACGTGCAACGCGTCATAGTGCTGCGGCCGGTACGTCACGGTGATGATGCGTGACGAATTACCAGCTCTTCCTTCGCACCTGAGGTGCGCCAAATTCGTTGTTGATAGTACCCACACAGTTGCCTTCAGCACTTCTGCTGCGGCTTGCAACGTGAGGTGGTCACCGTAGTGTCCGTCCCGCGCTACGGTGGAAAGATACTCAGATAGAGACGAATCAGTAGGGAGGAACGCCGAAGGCGGGTGGTGTCGCAGCTGCCAGGTTACCTTCTGCCTTAGGGAAGTAGCCGAAAGACTCAGCTTACTACTTCGCAGCAGCGCGGCAAATTGGCAGTTACCATCTTTCTCAACCGGTATCCGCTTCGCGCGCAAGATCGCAGCCGCCCTGTCGAGTTCCGTGTCGCCGCTTTCAGCTGGCGTCGGTTGATTCACGGCGGTTGACTGGTTTACACTCTTGACTTCCTCCCCTCGTCGATTTCGCTTGCCAGTAGTAGGGTTGGCGCACCGGACAGCGCCAGTTGACACGTTTTCCTTGCTTGGTGTCAGTTCTTGTCCGGCACGCCCAGCCCCCTACTTTTTATCGATGGGGCTGTAGCGGTTGGTTGACACCATGTCAGTCAGGAGCTGCTGCTTACCCCCGCCTTTCCCGCCCTTCGCCTTTCCGGCGACCGGTCTCTTTGTAGCTTCGTTGAGCTGCTTCAACTGCTCGGCCAGCTCCTTTTCGTCAGCCTCCTTCTTAGCTTTCTTCCCTTTCTTGGAAGCTGTGGTGAGGGGCTGGGCCGGGAGGGGCTCCTGCGCGGCGTTTTCGGCTAAAGGTACCGGCGGCTCGGCAGGGGGTGGAGTCGGTTGGATTGCAGGTACGGGCTCGTCTGTCCGCGCGGGCACGCCTGCGGCGGCAGATTGCTGTGCGACCTGTGCAATTCTCCCAAGCGCTGAGTCGATTCTGGCGCACATCTCCTGCGTAATACGGTCCAGCTTCTGCTCCGTCTCCGCCATCCACCCTATCTGGCGCATGTAGGCGTTGTCTTCGCGCTTGGTGGCTATCTGCGTCTGGGCGTCAGCCCAGCTTCGGAAGCGCTTTTCGAACGCGCCCTCCCAAGCCTCTCGCGCGGCAGTTCGCTCCTTCTGCCAGGCCTCTCGCTGCCTGCTCTGCTGCTGCGCCCAGGCTTCCCAGGCCGCTGCCGTCTCGTCCTGGTTCCCCTGCTCGCGCCTCTCTTCTCGCATCTCCGCGTCGTCCGTCGGGGACAGCTCCTTCAGCTGCTCCCGCAGTCTCGTCAGCTGCCTCTTCCGCACTTCTTCATGCGCTTTGAGCGCCCAGCGCCACTCGTCTTCCCCCTTCTTCTTCCCGAACTCGGCGAGGAACTCGGGCTTGGAGTACGTGGGTCCCCTGGGGGCCCCGTTGTCCGGCAGGCGTTTCGGTGGTCCTGCAGCGGCGAGGCTGTCCACCTCTTGGCGGGTTCGCTGGATGCGCTCCTGTCGGTGCGCCTCTTGCCGGGCCCGGTCGCGCGCCTCGACGTCGACGATTTCGCCTTCCTCCTCGCCAACGCGCACCTTGGCAACTGGTGGTGGCTCCGTCGCCTCGATGTGCGCGACTCCCTTCTTGATCCGCACTCTGGCCCCAGCCCACCCAAGCTGCTCGACCAGGCGCTCGTACGCACCTACCCGCCCCTTCAACGTCTCAAGACGCAGAGTGTATGCACGGGTTTCGGGTAGGTGCACCACACGCACTTCGGCTTCGAACCTTTCGCTGCCCGAGGGTATTCCCTCGGGCCCCAGGGGGACCGCGTGGAGGTTGTTCGTAGTCATTTTACCGTTTGAGTATGTGTTGAGTGCGTTATGGTTTTCCCCCCTGTGTGTGTGTGTGTGTGTGTGTGTGTGTGTGTGTGTGTGTGTGTGTGTGTGTGTGTGTGTGTGTGTGTGTGTGTGTGTGTGTGTGTGTGTGTGTGTGTGTGTGTGTGTGTGTGTGTGTGTGTGTGTGTGTGTGTGTGTGTGTGTGTGTGTGTTGAATTCATGTATGGGTAACCCCTGTTGCGGAGTATGGCCCAGGCCGTTGGCTTCCTCACGTCACAGCTGACGCTCCTTCTTGCTGCTCGTGATGACCACGCGCTGTCCGAAACTGTAGCTTTGTTTGACAATGGTTCCCCGCTTCGTGCGCCGTGTGCCGCTGGCTGCAACATGTATCCGGGGGGAGGCGCCTTCTTGTGCACACGGAGCAGCGAGCCGCGTCGTGTTTGGAACACTTCGCTTTCTTATTCCCTGTTCGCTTCACTGTTGGCCGTGCGGCAGCTGCCCTTCTCTGCCTCCTTCCCCTCCACTCTGCTGCCTCCTTCCAGGCCGCCTCGTAGTACCTCTCCGGCTGTACGCATCCCGCCCACCGCTCATGCGCCTTAACAAACGGGTTTGAGGCCGCCGTGGCGTTTGAGTCGGGGCTCCGTAATCGTGTGTGTGTGTGTGTGTG